>JANJGK010001014.1:222500-256181 GCA_039081455.1 Macrobrachium rosenbergii | reverse complement strand
TATTTATATATATATATATATATAAATATATATATATATATATATATATATATTTATATATATATATATATATATAAATATATATATATATATATATATATATATATTTATATATATATATATATATATAAATATATATATATATATATATATATATATATTTATATATATATATATATATATATATATATATATATAAATATATATATATATATATATATATATATATATATATATATATATATATTTATGTATTTATTTAAACACACACACGCACACTATATGTATAATGTATATATGTGTGTGCGTGCGCACGCACGCTGGTGCGCACACATGCAAACATACACATGTATAATATATATATATATATATATATATATATATATATATATATATATATATATATATATATATATATATATATATATATATATAATGTATATAATACTGTAAGTGTAGGCGTATATGTATGCAAATTGTATATTATTGGCGATAACTAGTGTCCATTACCCAAATACATCAGCCTGGGCCAAACGGGAACACGCACTGAATGAAGGTTTAATTTTGAAGCCAAGAAAAGCGCCATCGTTCATTCGAACTCTCAGACCAAAGAGACTAAATCATAGTAATTAAAAAGCTTATCGTGTCGTATCAAATGTTTCGTAAACATTTTCCTTGGCCATCGAAGTTAATAATTGCTCATGAACCAAGAGCTTGCAAATGAACGTCCATTTCTTTAATTTATTCCTCACCAAGTCAGTTCCGGCGATGCCTTGCCCCCTAATTTTCGGCTTGATTTGGTTTCATATTGATTCCTTCCAGGTAAATAGGTGAGAGAGGTTTCCTGGCAGTTATAATTGCATGGTGAGAATTCTGTGCGTGTGTGCCTCTCTCTCTCTCTCTCTCTCTCTCTCTCTCTCTCTCTCTCTCTCTCTCTCTCTCTCTCTCTCTCTCTCTCTCTCTATATATATATATATATATATATATATATATATATATATATATATATATATATATATATATATGTATATATATATATATATATATATATATATATATATATATATATATATATATATATATATATTATATATATATACTATACAGTATATGTATATATATATATATATATATATATATATATATATATATATATATATATATATATATATATATATATATATATATATGTATATATATATATATATATATATGTATATATACATATATGTATGTATATATTAGTTGAAAATAAATGGGGCGCTAGGGCGTTCATGATTTCATTCCCTCTATCCCAAGGTTACTTGAGTATTTTAACCGTACTTGTGGCTTATCATAATCTTTCCTATCAGAGCCAGTGCTTTCGTACCTGGGAACGAGAAGAATGTTTGCACATTGGGTAATGTTAAAAATGACATCAACATCAACACCATCATCATCTCCATCATCACCTCCTCCTCCTCCTGCGCTTTCGCTCCAACAGATCGCTTCCCGTCTCCATCCCCTTGTCTAAATTCGTCATCATCCAGGCAGGTCTGGCCTTCCAACTCTCAATGTGTCCACAGCAGATCAGTTGACACTGTCATACATTATTATCTCTTCTACTTATGAAACTAGTTCCTCATTGGAGGTGTGGGTACCGTTCTCAGCTAGCACTCTGCTGGGCCCGCTTTCGATTCTCCGACCAGCCAATGAAGAATTAGAGGAATTTATTTCTCGTGGTAGAATTCATTTCTCGCTATCATGTAGTTCGGATTCCACAGTAAGCTGTAGGTCCCGTTGCTAGGAAACCAATTGGTTCTTGGCCACGTAAAATAAATCTAATCCTTCGGGCCAGCCCTAGGAGAGCTATTAATGAGCTCAGTGGTCTGGGGTGGGTACCGTTCTCAGCTAGCACTCTGCTGGGCCCGCTTTCGATTCTCCGACTGGCCAATGAGTAGCCTAATTAGAGGAATTTATTTCTGGTGGTAGAAATTCACTTCTTGCTATCATGTGGTTCGGATTCTACCGCGTTCGATTCTCCAACCGGCCAATGAAGAATTAGAGGAATTTAATTCTGGTGGTAGTAATTGATTTCTTGCTATCGTGTGGTTCGGATTCCACAGGAAGCTGTAGGTCCAGTTTCTAGGTAACCAATTGGTTCTTAGCCACATAAAGTAAGTCTAATCTTTCAGGCCAGCAATAGGAGAGCTGTTAATCAGCTCAGTGGTCACGTTACACTAAGGTATACTTAACTTATGGAACTTCGTAATGTTCCCTTAGGTTATCTTTTCTTACCCCCTTTTTGCCTTCTTCAATAAAAAAGAAAAGCTTTTTTGAAGCTTTTTTCTCAAATCAACAAAATTATTATTACAGGCAAAGACCAGGATCCAGAGAAGCCCTCTTGAGATTTGTGGCTCGTATTCCACAATAAGCTGTAGGTCCCGTTGCTAGGTAACCAATTGGTTCATAGCCACGTAAAATAAGTCTAATCCTTAGGGCCAGCCCTAGGAGAGCTGTTAATCAGCTCAGTGGTCTGGTTAAACTAAGGTATACTTAACTTTTCTTGAGATTTGATCCACGGACCTGTGATATACCAGGCCTACGTTACATTCACCCAGCTTAATCATCCGTTGCATTTCCAGGCGAGGTTGCCTGCTTATAATGCATTATTATTATCATTAATAGGAGAAAAAGACCCATTCAGTGAAATTGAGTTTCCATTTTCTTTTGTTATATGCACATTTTTTCATATGAATAGTTTAAGTTGTACTGCTCTTAACTTAAGGTAGCTCCTGCTCTCATTTGCTCTCATTTTCAGAGTTTTTCTGTGGTATGATTTTCCGGCGAGTGACGTCTTCATTCATATATCTCAGTATAGCCCCACAGAGTCCTTGCTTATCCTTAGTCTTCTTTCAGTCTGTGGATATCCAGTCATCCCTCTCTCTCGGCCTCGGCTGTGGTACACGGTTGGACCCTTGGGCGTCATCCAACAGGCCTGACACGCTTAGAACTAAATAGTTGTTGATGTTATGTGGGCTGCTGAATGTTTTGTTTCCTGCTGTTGTCGGTTGTGAGTTCTAAGCGGCCTTTTGATGACACTGTGTATTTTATGTCGTTACTTTTGTATACCAATTTGCACTCTTCGAAATTCATCCTTTTTTTTTTAATCTCAACACTGTACAGCTAATAATGTCATGTATTCTATGTTTATTGCTTCCACGCGCATCCAGACTTCTCCCTTTCGTCCCTGCTTCAGAAAGATTCCTCCACTCTCACGGAAATTAGTCAACGCTTGATATATATATATATATATATATATATATATATATATATATATATATATATATATATATATATATATATATATATATATATATATATATATATATATATATATATATATATATATATATATATATATATATATATATATATATATATATATATCAGTTTTAATCAATATGGTTATCACTCCTCATTTCATTTCTTTTCCCCTGCGAACATGGAAAACGCTTTCTTCATTAAACTAGGGCACCTTTCTTGACTTTTCACTGTAGCATCAAGTTAAGTATATCCCAGTTTAACCAGACCACTGAGCTGATTAACAGCTTTCCTAGGGCTGGCCCGAAGGATTAGATTTATTGTACGTGGTTCAAGGTAAGTTAAGTATATCCTAGTTTAACCAGACCACTGAACTGATTAACAGCTTTCCTAGGGCTGGCCCAAAGGATTAGATTTATTGTACGTGGTTCAAGTTAAGTTAAGTATATCCTAGTTTAACCAGACCACTGAGCTGATTAACAGCTCTCCTAGGGCTGGCCCGAGGGACTAGATTTATTGTACGTGGTTCAAGGTAAGTTAAGTATATCCTAGTTTAACCAGACCACTGAGCTGATTAACAGCTTTCCTAGGGCTGGCCCAAAGGATTAGGTTTATTGTATGTGGTTCAAGTTAAGTATATCCTAGTTTAACCAGACCACTGAGCTGATTAACAACTCTCCTAGGGCTGGCCCAAAGGATTAGATTTACTGTATGTGGTTCAAGTTAAGTTAAGTATACCCTAGTTTAACCAGACCACTGATCTGATTAGCAACTCTCCTAGGGCTGGCCCAAAGGATTAGATTCATTTTACGTGGTTAAGAACCAACTGGTTACCTAGCAACGGCACCTACAGCTTATTGTGGAATCCAAACCACATTATGACGAGAAGTGAATTTCTATCACCAGAAATAAATTCCTCTAATTCTTCACTGGCCGGTCGGAGAGTCGTACGCTGGGCCAACAGCGGCTGTGAATCAAGAGTAGTGTACGCAGGCATCTGTGTGGGCGCTTTTGCTGTACACTTTGGTTTCAAATCCTTCAGCGTTTCGTTTCCCCAGATGTCGAGAAAAGGTTATATTGAGTCTGCTGTTTTTCATTGTGAATGTTATCGATGTCCCCAAAATACCATTTTTTAAAGCCATGTATAGAATTGCAAGCAGGAAAGATGTGAGGAACCCATAGCTACTTCGAATTCGTGTACCTTACCATCTTAGTCTGACTGACTCAAAATTTCTACCACGCTGGAAAGGAAAAGTGTACACCCCTTCTTTGATCCTTATAAACCCTAATACTTTATCGAATGGGATGTTTGTGAATAAGTGGGTCACTTTATTTCCTTGGGCCAAAACCATATTTTATTTTTGAATACTGCCTTTACGCACGATTTTAAAGGAGCCACATTACAACATCCCTGTTATATATTTAACCAGATACATGACAAATACATATTAAGAATCATAGTAACAAATTCATTGTCATGACATCAGTCAGAAGAGTGTCGGATGTTTAATGTTTTTGGACATTCTTGTGGGTACATAAAGTACATGTCTGTTCTAATTTAAGCTTCGAAATATGAAAAGTAGCGTTGTAACATGCAAAGTAATTAAAACCACTAAACAACTAGCATCTGTTACTCCTTGCTTCAAAATGTTCAGCCAACCATCGATTAAAATACAGACTTAATATGTGGCATCTCGCCATATGGAAATTAAATAGCTAGGCTTCGTAAAGTATGGATAGGTTGAAATGCATATTGTGAAAGGTTACTGGTTGGGTGTGAACAACTTCACAAACTTAAAAAAGTATAGAAATGCAGAGAGAAAAGTGTTTATAAAAAAACTTTTCTTAAATTTGAAAATATAGAGGCTGTACTTGAGGAGACTTCCTCATAATTACCAAATGAAGAATTAATTAAGCTACATTACAGTTGTTCAGTGATTAACAGATTGAACGCATTTCATTTATTTTTTTAAAACAAGCTTCTCAGAGTTTCATTTTGAATAGTTGGTTGTTTCCCTTATAATGTCTTCGGCAAGATCTTATTCGTAAGAGTCACCTCATTTGAAATTTATTATCTGTAGAGATTATGCATTCATGTCATTTTCTTTTGTATTGTAATTGTTGTTGAACTACAAAAACTTTTTACCGTGGAATTTCATCAGTTGTTTTTATCATCAAGTTTGTACTTTTATGTGATAATTTTATGTAAATCAGGTGGATGAATTTCTAGCAAAGAAATCCTATTTGATGATGGATAGATAGTTATTACACCACATTAAAACCCTTAGGCTTATTTGTAGTGTTGTACATGCCACTTAAACTAGAGAATAAGTCCATTATCAGAGCGTTGTTGTATTTTTAGGAATTTAGGGGGACGCCGACCGCCGAATTTTGAGGAAATTATCGAATTTGAGTTATTAACAGTCTTGGACTGTTTTATGTCTAAATAAACATATCCTGATGCGGCATTGCTAAAAAAAAATCTTTAGATTGGTTTACTGACAATTTTTTCATGGCTGGTATGGAACTGTGAACGACAAATTGTATAAAAAGTTGTAAAAAAGTCTTCATGACTCTAATTCTGGACAGGTGGAGGGGAGTTATGTAATGTTTTGGACTGTTTTATGTACAAATAAACATATCATGAAGATATATTGCTAAAAAAAATTTTTAGAGATTGGTTCATGGACAATTTTGTTCATTGCTTGTATGGCACTGTGAATGACAAATTGTAAAAAAAATCTGTATGACTCTAATTCTGGATAGGCTGGAAGGTAGTTATACACTTTCGGACTGATTTATGAATAAAAATATATCTTGAAGATGTATCACTCAAAAAAATTTTTGGGATTGGTTCATGAACAATTCATCGCTTGTATGGCTCTGTGAATGACAAATTGTAAAAACGCATAAAAAAGGGTAAAAAAGGCTTGTACAAAAATACTTGTGTCACCCACTAAAAAATCCCATTCTCTAGCAATAGCGTTAGAGAAAACGGGTTTATATTGATGTCCTGATTGTCTCAAGATTCTTGAAAGTCCAAAAACTTTTTTGTTTTGCCATTTTCTGAAAACTTACATTTTTCAAAACTATATATCTGTAGTTGCAAGAGGGGAACATTTTTTTCAGTCCAACTTGTTTTTGCATATTATTTTTGAAAAGTGACGTCACTTTTTTAAACTGCAAAATTTATGAACTCAGAGGTGGAACTTCTTTATTTCCCCTCTTGTGTTATCCAGTATTAGTAATATAATAGGTGGAAAATTTTTGAAGCAGATCCCTTCAATCATGAGGTAGTAACAAGCACTTACTTTATAATGGGGCCTTATGGCATCAGCGGCCCCCTTGATACAAATCCCAAATAAAAACTTTTTCTTTACTTTTTTATACCATCACACTCCATACCCATATCCACCTTAAAATTCAACTGGTCTAAGGGTGATTGAAAAGTAACTCCCTATTTTAAAATTCTTATAATTAATTTTTTAACCATAATTTTTGCAAGAAATGAATACGAGAAGACAGAGTATGGCATGGAGTTTTATTTAAAATTCCATATGGGCACCAGCATTTGCCACCAGCTTCCCAAGCCACCCAGGAACTGCATCACTTGATTTCACCAGGAACTTTTAGAAGGGCGACCGCTTCTCTGCGTATCAGTTACAGATTCTGTAGCCATGAGTTTTGCATGTCAACTCTTGATTGTCTTTGCGTCAACTTGAGTATGTCTTCCTATAATGGTCCTCCTCCATCTTTGCACTTGAACAAAGGACCTTCAAACTTCGCAACGTGCTGCTAGCTGGGGCACGCTCCGGCAGGGTAAGATGTCCAGCCATGTTTGTAGGGATTCCAAATTTCAAACAAAATAATCGATCTGAAAAAAACAAACAACACATAGATTTAATTCCCATGTATTAAGAAGCATACACAAAAATTTTGAGAAAAATTATTTTAAAACAGGGAGTTACTTCTCAATCACCCCATATTTGACGTGAATCATAAAATAAGAGTGCAATGATCCTACACACTACTTAGGGAATATGAAGCCAGCTACATCCTGGTACAAGGCTGTTGCTTACAGTTGGCCTTACAGAGAGTATTGCAAATTGTATCAAAGCTTCTTTACAACTCACTTTCACCTCATATTGGATTACCTTTTTCCTCCTGTTTTCAGTTCATTTTAGCCACTTCTTACCTGGTTGCCAGTGCCTAATAGTACCTTACCATAATTTTAGCCTTTCAGTGACCTCAGTAAACCGCCGTATATAAATAATACCAGTGGCATAAAGTCCTATAATTTTTAAGAGTGAAGGACAGAAAAATATTTTAAAATGTGGAGATGTGGCCTAAAGACAGAGGTAATGATTTCCAAATTAAAAGTGCCATAGTCCCTATTGTAAATATGAGACTCAGTCGGTGTAGTCTCTATTGTAAATATGAGATTCAGTCCAGATGTAAATAAAAAGAAACGATCTTTGGGTACTGGAATAGTTCTTTCAACATTTAGATCAACTACTTGAAAAGAAATGCAAGTAACATACAGAGACAAACCAAGTTTGATTGCTAATCAGCCGTATAATGAACCCATTATCTTATTGCTAATGCATCTGCAACAACTTGTTTCTTTTAAACAGGAAAATGTTTTATTGGGTACCTGAATTTGTCTGTTGTTGTCATTAGTGATGTTTGGAGCATGCTTCCTGTTTTATGGCGAGGTTATGGATGTTGGAAGTGTCTGGGAGATAGATGCATGGTGAGAAGTTTTTTGTTAAATGTACTGCATTCTTTCTGCTGCCATTAATTTCTGACTGAAGAAATCAAGAGGTTTATGATTATTTTCTGCATGGCGGCACCCATTGTGATGTTGCTTACATCGGTGGTTAGGAAATACCAGTGTTGTGATGTCAGCAAGTTTTTTCTTGGTTGCTTTGAAGGCACCTTGTCGAGCAGGGCCCAATGTGGGGATCTTGGTACTGCCACTGAGGGCATCTTAAGAATGGGATCCACGATTTAGGTAATGTTTGGAAGTCACCTGTGGAAGTAATTTACCATTATTGTTAATTCTAGGAGTTCTTTTATGGCTTTCAGGGTTAGATATTCCCTGATGGCTGACACATTGCAGGGTAGAGGATGTACACCATTCTCAGAAACATGGTGGCCAAGAATTTTACAGAGGGGTCACCAATGATGCGTTTGTCAGGATGGTTGATTGGGCCATGGTCCCTTAGGAGGGATAGATAGCATGGTCCTCATGCTTTGGGGCTCTTTTTAGTTTCTGATATATATGAAAATGTCGTTGACATAGTAGAGGCAAAAGGGTAGGTTTTCCAGAATGTTACCCATCAGTCTCTGAAATATAACCCCTAAATTCCAGGGGCTGAATATCGAGTAACTGAAGGTGCTTGTTCCAAAGGGAGTGATGGTCGCCAATTTTGGTATATCTTTTTAGTGACTAGAACTTGGAAGTACTTAGAAAATATTCTTGTCCCATGGAGGATGGATGTGATATCTACCATGCTGGAAAGTGGGTAGTGATCATGTACATAGTTACTGCATGGACACCACAAACCAACAGGTTTCGTGACCTTGTGGAGTGGTGAGGCCCTGGGCAGGAGTTCCTACAGCAAAGAGTCATCCATTCCATCTGTGAAGGCCTTTTCAGCAGCTAGTAGTTTTGCTATTGGCAGGTGGCAGAACTAGGAATGGACCAGGGACCAGGGACCAGATGTTTTGATAAGATGGAGGATGTCATGGTTGGTTGGTACCACGAGAATGTGATGAGTCTCTGTCTGGAAGACATTGGGGGATTCTTGCAGGAGATGGTGTAGCTTGGTGGTCCCTACTGGCAAGATGGGTGGGTGTTTGGACCCTATGTAGGGTTGTGCTGTTTGGGAAATAAATATGTCTATGAGGCAGTAGTGGGTAATGTACATGAACAGCCCACAGTACCCAAGGAAACTGGTGCCAATTAAGGGCATATGCGTGGCTGGGGGTGCCAAGTTTTCTGTGGCTTGTATGAATATCTGTGCAAACATATTACACAGAAATCAATTTAAATGTTTGCTCATTTGGCCCTGTCATCTTGGTAGCTGTTGTCTTTGGTCTTACAAATGGTAGTGGACATTAAACAGAATGGCCACCTGGATGCTGGTGAGTTTGTATTGAAGTTTCCCAATCTATCAAGTGAGTTTCTTTGCAGCAGCAGGTAAATTGCAAGTATATAACATCTGTCCAAAGATCATTTATTCCTTGACATCTTGGTAGCGCTTTCGACCATTTATTAAAAGGCACATGAAGCCATGGGTACCATTATGACATACCCTCAAGCAGGCTTACAGACATTTTAGGCGATTTATGATTGGTTGTCAAAGCTGAGGTAGGTGGGTCTTCCTATTGGCTGAGAGCAGAATGAGTCATCTGGGAGAGTCTGGCTGACAGACTTAGGTGTTGATTGGCTGGGATCAGCTCCTGGGAGTTCTGATCATAGGGCATGCTGCCTGAAGTAGCAGGAGGCTGAATTGTTATCCCAGGGGTGCACATTGATGTTCTCCTTTTGGTGGTAGGGAGAAAAAAGGCCTCCTGGGTTACATTCAGCAATGGTTTCCATCGGAGGATGATGAGCGGGCTTTATATCTGAAGTGATGATGGTTGTTGTCACTGTCCAGGATGTTTGTGCTTCTTACAATCTCCTGGCATTGGGGGCACTGGCATGTTCTTTACCTGCCCTTTTTGAGATTTTGCCTTGAGGTGTTTGTTTTCTGACAAAGGGCCCTACTGATTATTATACTGGTATTTTTATTAATATACAGGAAAAAGAACCTGAAAATGCCAGGAACCCAAGAGGATATATATATATATATATATATATATATATATATATATATATATATATATATATATATATATATATATATATATATATATATATATATATAAACTTTATCACATACACAATTGTTCTGTGCATTAGTACAATTACTAACCAGACCTCATTCAAACTTTTTGAATAAATATCTCCACTAGATACCATCCGAACTATAAGATATTTTCTATTAAAACAGAATTCCATCAAATATAAGGGAGCCCATACAAATGCCAAAATATGGAAAATAATGGCTATATTTCAGAGACCGAACTGTCTCTCTCCTCAGGCAAATAGTGAATGAGAAAAAGTTACAGAAAAGGGGTATTTATACCAGAAGATCCATAGGTCTGCCGTTAAGTCACTCCAGTTGACAGTTTCTCTTTAATCATCTTGATTGCTGGTTGGAGGAAGATTTTATCGATAATATCTGAATCCCAGGTGCCTCTTGAGGGGATTCATTGCATTTCTTTGTTTAATCAAGGCTGATTCCACCATCTGGCTTTTGAACTGACAATTGTTGCTGTAAATTATATGAGACATATTCCAGTTTATTCTGTGGTTATGGTTATTAATGTGGTTAAAAATAGCTGAGCTCTGTTGTCCATACCTAACTGAGTGTTTATGCTGTGTTAATCTTTGTGGTTGTGATTTCCCTGTGAAACCTATATAAGATTGGTCACAGTTGAGGCAAGGGATTTCGTAAAATCCTGTGTCTTTGGGGACTGGTTTTTGTTGGATATTAATCAGGGATTTTACGAAATCCCTTGCCTCGAGTGTGACCAATCTTATATCGGCTTCACAGGTAAATCACTCCAGCAGAGATTAATACAGAGTAAACGTTCAGTTAGGTACAGACAACAGATCTCAGCTATTTTTAACCACATAAATAACCATAACTACAGAATAAAGTGGAATTTGTCGTATATAATTTACAGCAGCAATAGTCGGTTCAAAAGCCAGATGGTGGAATCAGCCTTGATTAAAGAAAGAAATGCAATGAATCTCACAAGAGGCACCTGGGATTCAGATATTATGGGTAAAATCTTCCTCCAACCAGTGATCAAGATGATTAAAAAGAAATTGTCAGCTGGAGTGGCTTAACGGCGGACCTATGGATCTTCTGGTATAAACACCCCTTTTCTGTAACTTTTTCTCATTCACTACTTGCCTGATGAGAGAGACAGTTCGGTCTCTGAAACATAGCCTTTATTTTCCACATTTTAGCTTTTTTTATGGGCTCCCTTATATATATATATATATATATATATATATATATATATATATATATATATATATATATATATATATATATATAAGGGAGCCCATAAAAAAATTTATATATATATATATTATATATATATATATTCGTGATGTTGGCTTGTAATATGTATATCATCCTACAGTTTTGACATATTTACTCTTCTATTTACCATGTGTTATGTGTAATAATAGTAATTATTGAAATGTTGTATGTAGTGTAGTGTCAGATCTCAAAAGAGTTAGTGATTTACATAACCTAAAAGCATAATTTAGAATTAATAATATCTCTCCTGTTAATAGCATAGTATCAGGAGCATAATTTAGAATTAATAATATCTTTCCTGTTAATAGTATAGTAGTGGGAGAGAGAGATTTGAGTTCTAGACCAGATGTGCCATCTGTCATCAGGTAGGATAACGTGTTGACAGGTCGGGAATAACAATTGCTGATCCGTTCTGGAAACCAGCTCGGGATTTTCGTTTTGTTTTTAAAACATGCCAGTTATAGTTAGCCAGTTGCAATCTGTTTGATCATGTAAAGATTTCTGTAAAAGTTTTGTCTCATACAAGAAGAAGACGAAGGGTTTTGCAATGTTACATGTATTCCATACGATTTTCTGGTAAAATCATGTACCTTTTGAGAGATATGGACAAGCATTGCACTGAAGCACATGGCAGTTGCATCATGCTTAAGATTGCATTGCTTTGATCATGTATTGTCCCGACTGCATTCAAAATGTTTTGCTGGAAGTGACATCACCTTCCTTCGTCTAGAACTTGTATCTCGTTCCCAAAATGCCTTAATGACGTCACTTGAGTGTTTCATGTGCTCCTGGAATCCCAAAAAAATTTGCTCATTCTGATTTCTGAGACCATTCATATTGGTTCCCTCTCTCTTTCTCTCTCTTTCTTCAAAAGAAAGTAATTATTAACGCAAGTTGTTAGTGTGGTCACTAGTATTAATCTTAGCTTTTGAGATCTAAGTATAGGAAAAGTGTAAAAATTTAGTAACAGCTCCCAAATAAAAAGTGTGTTTTGTGAATCTAAAGCAGCTGCAAGTGATTTTACAAAGGTTTTCACAAGCTTGTGTAAGGTAAAGTGAAATTTACTTTTTTATTACCATGGTATAATAAGGTATATTAAAAGAATTTTGCCCTAGTGAAATTATTACTGATAAATCTTTAGTGTATTTATGTATGTTCTTCTGTTTGCAATCTCTTGATTTTTCACATTTTATATATTTGTGATTTAAAATGCACTTATGTAGCATTTTAAATATTTCTTAATAATTTAATATTGCATACTTGATTTAATTTTCATTCATTAAGATTTACTTTTCAAGTCTTGAGTAATTCTTGATAGTTTAAATTGTGCTTGATTAATTTAATTTCTTGATGAATTAAAGTTTTTGTGATGTAGTTTTGTTTAATAGTTTAACTCAAGAGTTAATGAAATGTTTGTGTTGTTTGATTTTTCATGTGATTAATGAGCTTTTTTAAGGGATCGCTGTTACCTTTAGAGTACTCAGTCGTAATTCTTATTGTTATGAGAGTTCAGGTATCTGGCTGATGTGAGGTAAATTTTCGAAATCTTTGATTAGTTTTGTAATAACCAGGTATTTGGTACGCATTACGACTATATATATATATATATATATATATATATATATATATATATATATATATATATATATATATATATATATGTATGTATGTATATATACGTACATATATATATACAGTATGAGAGTATATAAAAAGTATGTATATATGCATACTGTCATACTCTGTAATGAATTTTTGATTATAGATCTGAATTATCAGCGAATAACATTTATCTACATACTGCAAAGTATATATGTGATATGAACTCCAGTATATAAAGAGAAATTTCCTAACAAGAAACAGTTTGTGAAAAAAAAGAATCGAACATGAATTCATCAAAAAGAGAAAGAAAAAAACTTCCCAGGGTTGACGTTTTGTCAGTATCGAGAATATACAGTATAAGTGATATATCATTAAATCAAAGGGCAATTCGTTCTTTCCTGTCCGACGATTTCGGAGTGGCTCCTGTCAAAAGCTTCGAAACTTACCTTCGGTATAGTAGAAATTCACTATATTGAAAATTTGTTTAATGCTTGTAAAAAAAAATATGTTAACCAGATAATATTTAATCCCACAATGGAAAAGTTCAAAACAGGAAACTTACACGGATATATAACCTTGAATGATAAACTTCGATCAGCTTCGGAATGTTCCTCTGCTGACGCCTTGATCAGCAACAAAGAGTATCTACTATGCTCTCTCTCTCTCTCTCTCTCTCTCTCTCTCTCTCTCTCTCTCTCTCTCTCTTATACCTGAAAAAGATATTCTTACAACATTATTACAAAGCAATACAAAGTGAAAGTAATAGGGTATGCACTGGTTTTCTTCTCTGTAAGCAAGACCCGTTATGACGTCAGATGTCGTTTCAGAACAATTCTTAGCAGACGACGTGAAAAAGAGACCCCTGTATAAAACAAGAACAGATATATTCAGCGTAAAATATCAGACCACGCCTGGTTTCTCACTAAGGCCATGTATACATTTCAGAATATACAAAGAAACGATCGACCATTCTTCACCCGTGACTCCTGGCTCACGCCACTGCCACCGCCACCTGATATGTCGATCTGGCCCAAGTTAGGCAACTTGTTTTGACGCAGTTGTTAGATATGTGTTGTTGTAAAATAGAGTCGTTACAAGAAGTTGGGAAGTCCGTATGCTGGTGAGCTGTCTGATCCTTTGTACTGAACTGGATGTAAGTCGATCGCAAATCGTGTGTGGGCTCTGAATCTTTTTGTTACGGTAAAAAAGTTAAGTATATCTTAGCTTTACCAGACCACTGACCTGATTAACAGCTCTCCTAGGGCTGGCCAAAGGACAGTCAAAGGTTCAGGCACAGGTTTTCGTATGTTGACTACAACACAGAGCATTTCGTGGTCAGCAGTTGACCTTGGTAACACATCCGAATCAATGATGATGTCTGCTTGATTATGTAGTCACCAGGTCTGTTAATGTAGAAGAGCTTGCTGTTATTTTCGTTGCCTAGTTCCTCGTTGGACTGGTCGGTACCGTTCTCGGATAGCACTCTGCAGGGCCTGCGTTCGAATCTCTGGCCAGGCAATAAAGAATTAGAGGAATTTATTTCTCGCTATAATGTGGTTCAGATTCCACAATGAACTGTAGATCCCGTTGTTAGGTAACCACTTGGTTCTTAGCCACGTAAAATAAGTCTAATCCTTCAGGCCAGCCCTAGGAGAGCTGTTAATCAGCTCAGTGGTCTGGCTAAACTAAGGTATATATACTTAACTTACTACTGGTAACATTTAAGTTATTCCTAGCAAATATACAAGATACCCCACCCCTACCTGTGTCGTATCTTATCTGTTCTTCCAGTGTATCTTATAAGACTCAAGTAGGGAACACTAGTATTCTTAGTAGCCATTGGAGAGTCCAACCACGTTTCACATATACACAATTCATCAGTATCATTTTCATTTGACATCAGTTGGACTTCATTGAAGTGGCATAAGAAAGACTGTGTTTCAAATATTTAATAGCCAAGAATTCCCTTTTGCCTGACAGTTTCCATTTAGAGCCTCGGTACACCCTTCTTGGCCGCCATCTTAATAGTCATTGTGCTCATTGCATGGACGACTTTTGTGACCGCATCCAAAACAATTATTACACCTAATTTGACGGTCGTATCAGCAAATTAACTGTCGACGGTTATGCTCTCCGCAATTAAAACAACCTTCCGCCAAATATTGTTTGTGCGGCTGGTTGGTCTGAAGCTCCTTCAGAGGACTATTTCATGGAAAGAATTATGTTGCAATTCTGTGGCCTCGACTTCCTTGGTCATGCCTGTCCTTTGGTAGTACCCGTTCCTTGGTTTCCCTCACTACGTCCAGCGTTAAAAATGCTTCGAGATTTCTGGTGGTGGCCTTCAAATTCCTGGTTTACGAATCGTTGAGCTGTATTCCGGTTACTGTTTTCAGGCGTAACAGTAGGAAGAGGGTCAACAGCTTTCTGACCAATGATGATTGTCTAAGGGGCTCATTTCATTCCAGGAATTGACACTGCTTATGTATAGCAGATAATAGTCTTATTACTCCTTTTCGTTCTTGTTCCCATGAGTCACATTTTAATGCATGTCTTCGACGTCTCTGGTACCCAGCTAAAGTTCAAAATGAGTTTGAGCTTCATTATTTTGTTACCTGTGGCCCACTGGCCGAGTTTTTCATTGAATTCACTTATTTTATCATCAAATTCGGCTATCAGGCCTGGCACTACTTCGCAAACAAATAGTTCAGTACACTCATTTTAGTTTTCTGGTAAAGAAAACTATTGTGCCGGCTTTGTCCGTCCGTCCGCACTTTATTCTGTCCGCCCTCAGATCTTAAAAACTACTGAGGCTAGAGGGCTGCAAATTGGTAAGTAGATTGTCCACCCTCCAATCATCAGACCTATCAAATTGCAGCCCTCTAGGTTCAGTAGTTTTTATTTTATTGAAGGTTAAAGTTAGCCATGATCATGCTTCTGACGTCGATATAGAATAGGCCACCACTAGGCCGTAGTAAAAGATTCATCGGCCGCGGCTCATACAGCATTATACCGAGACCACCGAATCATGAATCTACTTTCGGTGGCCTTGCTTATACTCTGTAGTGGCTGTACAGAAAACTTAATTGCACCGAAGTAATTTCGGTGCATTTTTTACTTTTGAGATCAGAAATTAAGTCTCCTAGACTACCTAAGATGGTACTGATGTTTTCACATTCCCGAAGATCATTTTTACAATGGTATATGATGCATCTAGATGGAGTCCAATCCAATTTTTTGCTGACCCAGCATCTTATGAGATCCTTAGTGGTATCCGTTATAGTCTTTACAGTACAGTTTTTCTCTAGATCAGAAATACGTATTTCACACAATTCTCATCTCCAGTTGGGAGTGATAGCATAATTAACAATCCACAAAAACATTGTGTTTAGACTCATGAAACTTTGAGATTTGTTTAGTATAGTAAAAGAAATTTTGACAGTGAATTTCAACTAATTTGATTGAATAGATTTTTAGTTATAGGCGCTTTTGTTCTATTTTTATAGAATTTTTCACATTTTATCAACTTTTTGTTTTATATTCTTTTGCAAATTTTTTCACATATATTTGAAGCATATTATATGTACTTACAAATGCCCATCAACAAAATGAACAGTAAAGTCATAGTTAATTTTTTTTTAAATGTTGATTTTCTTAATCACAAAGTTAAAATTTATAAATACATGGAAAAATAAATAAAGCACAAATATTAATTTCAAACAGGAAAAATATTCCATAAAACATGCAGAATCCATTACTCTTTACCTTTTTTCTGATTTGTTGAATACTGTAGATTTTATAGTCATTTAAGTATGGCTAAATTAATGAAAACTATGTTATGAGAAAATCAAGTTCAAAGTTTCATGAAACTTTAACATAGATATAACTTACTCAAATGCATTTTTTTTGCATATATAACATTTACCCAGAACAGATACACTGTTCCTTTCATATTATATATTGTTAATTGTCTCATTTAATTGTCTGCTTGCCTTATACAACATATTTTATAAAACAAAATATTCGGTTACTTTTCCCTTGAGGTGAAAGAATTTCCTGACCACCCACGAGGTATCTGTCATAGCTCGTTTTTAATATTTCCAATGGAGTATCTCCAAGAGGCCTATTCCCCATTTCTTCCTGGCACTTAATTGAATACAGAGCTGTGTGATCCAGTGCCAGACCTTGAGTGCCAACTAAAAGCACCAGGCACATACATCCCTTCAGCACGACCCTTTTCTGCTTTTCTTTCTCTTCTTGCTGGGCTCTGAAGACGACTTGATTCTGTTCTTTTCTTTCTTTAAAATACTTGTTGTCTATGGAATTCCTTCGAGGATCTCATTTAGGAGGGGTGCTTTTACATATCCTAGATTATGTTCTACTGCACTCATCTGCAGTGCAGAGGTGGCGATTTGGAGGCCATGAAATTTTTCCTTTACACACACTTCTTCCAGAGTCTGGAATGAAATCCTTCGTTTCTGTTTTGTGTCTGGCCTCTCATTCGTTTTTTTTTCAACTGCACCGTCAGCGCGAGTTCGCCATACACCTTGTAAATGTGTTGCAACATCTCTGTGGGAAGAAGTATTGGCATTTTATGTTTTTTGCATGACTGGGTGGCTTTTCATTTTTGGCTATTGCTTTATTGCAAAAACACCAACTATCAACACCCAGTGGGGAGTTCTGGTGTTTAGGATTCTGGCCCGTGCTAGACACATGACTTATTGTAGTCAGGGGGTCCTTTTATAGTTTTGCAAAAGAAGATTTCTTTTTTTCATGCCGGATAAGAGTCACACGGAAAATATTCTGGAGGTATCTAATCGTCGCGGCCTCTGTTAATTTATTTGCACCTGCAAGAGCACTTCTTTTCACTAACTTTCCAGTTTTTGTTTGTATGGTAATCGCCAAGCTTTGTTTCAGTGCACTAAGTCGGTACTTCACTCTTTTGCATAATGATTTATACATTCTTATTTGGTAACATTATGGTTAGGTCCACACGGCCTTTATGTTTAGGTCCACACGGCCTTTCTCCATTATTCATTTTGCAAATTGCAGTGTAGGCAGCATTGTCACCATCCCCTACGAAAACTTTTTACCTTATTTTTTTTTTTTATCTAAGGACCGACCCTAGATTACTTCTGCTGCAGTTGCTTCCATCGATCTTGAGTTTTTATCATAATTTCCGACAGGCGTGAGTGCCCAAAACCTCACTATATTTGGTCACAATTGCACTATTTTTTTTCTGTTGTGCATTCCATGAATTACATATATGGCAAAATTTTTTTTTTTAAATGTGGCCATCAACAATAATACCTGTATGGCAGTCCATCACTATCCCCAAGTTCTTCATTGGAGGGGTGAGTAGAGCTTTCGGCTAGCACGCTGTTGGCCCAGCATTCGACTCTCCGACCGGCCAATGAAGAATTAGAAGAATTTATTTCTGGTGATAGAAATTCATTCCTCGCCATAATGTGGTTCGGATTCCACAATAAGCTATAGGTCCCGTTGCAAGGTAACCAGTTGGTTCTTAGCCATGTAAAATAAATCTAATCCTTCGGGCCAGCCCTCTCTAGGAGAGCTGTTAACCAGCTCAGTGGTCTGGTTAAACTAAGATATAGTTTTTTTATCACTATCCCCATCCCAATCAGTGAAAAAAAGTTAAGTATATCTTAGTTTAACCAGACCACTGAGCCGATTAACAGCTCTCATAGGGCTGGCCCGAAGGATTAGATTTATTTTTACGTGGCTAAGAACCAATTGGTAGTCTGGTCCCCCGTCATCCATGTGTCATCAAAACTAACTTCTACATCCAGTATTCCATTTCCATCTCATTTTACTCCCAACTTATTTTCATAATAGTCAATCAAAACATTCGATAGCTTTCCTTTCCTCTGGCATCCATCATATTTGTTTTGCACAGTTTTTCTGTCTCTGACGTGTATCGGTCGTACGTGGATTGTGACTTCTTAAGATTGGTACCGTTCTCAGCTAGTACTCTTCTGGTCCCGCGCTCGATTCTCCGACTGGCCAATGAAGAATTAGAGGAAATTATTTCTGGTGATAGAAATTAATTTCTCGTTCTAATGTAGTTTAGATTCCACAATAAGCTATAGGTCCCGTTGCTAGGTAACCAGTTGGTTCTTAGCCACGTTAAGTAAATCTAATCCTTCGGGCCAGCCCTAGGAGAGCTGTCGTTTGTTGTTGTTGATTAAGCTGGCCTTATGCCAGCACGGGCTCTTGCTCATGGAGCAGCCCGTAACAAAGGAGAGTTGTTAATCCGCTAAGTGGTCTGGTTAAACTAAGGTATACTTAACTTTGTGACATCTTAGGGAAAAGGAATCTCGAGGCAAAGTCTTGCAAACCACGCACTCCCAAGGGATGCTGCATTCCTCTTGCAACTACGGATAATGTATTTTTCCCTAAACCTCTTGGTGTACCCTTAACGTTCTTAATACTCTTTTCTTTTGAAAAATTAGTTTTTTACGCTTAACACACTGGAATGCAAATGAAAAATCAAAGCCGACCGTATGGATATCACAAGGAGAAATATCACCACCACACGAACATATCATCATTTTGGCGATATGTTCACGTCTTCGTAAGAAAGCACAATCTGCTGGTGTTCAGTCATCCGTGGTTTATCAACTTTGTTAACCATTAGGTGTTCACGTAGCAAAACAGTCGATGTTTGTTTACAATTTTTCTCCCCGAGTGGGTGAGCAACAGATGATTCAGTTTCACTACGAGTTGTGATAAGAACAGAGCACCCGAGTTTTACATCCTTACGTCGGCTGGCCAAAGTCTGGCGCTCTGGCCTGTAGCTTGTAAATGCCACATTCTTTTGTTAAAGCTTTTGGATAAGAAACAAAGGGGGCCACAGAAGCAACACAACTACCACAGAAACTTACGAAAGTCACGTGGGTAACCGAGTACTGCTAGGGAAGCGCCTGCTCATAAACAAACAACATGGCGTATAGCAACGGAAGTTGTCGCATCATACAAAGGAAAAAATTGGAAAATGGAAATAATAGGATACACTATTACACTAACGTCGTGAGGGTGTTGAGTGTACTCAGGGAGGGGGTGTGTCTGGGATGGGACTTTCCCTTTAATCGATTGAAGTGGACAAGGAGTGCGTAATATTACAAAATATCATATGTCTGGCATACCTCACATGCTTTCCCATAGAAAAATACCAAAAACTGAATTTCGGTGATGGCACCAGAAAACTCGACTTTTTACCCTATCTACCCCCCCACCCCCACCCCTTAAGAGTGTCTTGTCAAAGGTTGCAGGTGCAGAATTGGTTGTGGTATTTTCTCTCATCCGCTCTTCCAGTGTAGAGTTCTGTCATTTAAACTTATTTACAGTTACGTTTGCAGTTTCAGTAATACATTTAGTGCTTCTATTCATGGTCTTTGACAGCCATTTTCTCCTTGATACGTTGTAGTTCGAGATGGATTTTTGCAATGAGATCCACTGACTGGTTTTGTTCAGTGTTGGATGCTTCGATGTACCGAGTTGAGTGAAGATGAAAGTAGTCATGTCCCTTCCAAAGTTCAGCTGGAAACTTTAGATTTTGTAGATTACCTCTTGGTCTTCGTGTTTCAAAGGACGGATTCCAGAGATATAAAGATGATGTTGAAAAAAAAGCAGATAGAAGCGTTAATGAATGGTGGAGTGGTTTATGTCAAAACTGTAAAAGAGCACAATTATGCATTGCACAGACGTATGAATGCTGAAAAATAGCATGGAATAGTCTTTAGCTTTGAGAAATGTGATTTTTGAAAAATTCTATAGAGTTTTATGGCTTTTATGGTCAAAAGATGGAACGAAGCCTGATGTTAAGAGAGGTGATTATATTTTCAACTGTTCTGCACTACAAATAAGTTAGAATTGTAGAGTTTCCAGGGCTTATTCACCATTTGAGTCGTTTCATTCCACATTCGTCTGGGACTAAGAAAGTGAACATCAAGAAGCTCTTGAGGCACCGAGAATGGCAATTCATGGAGATATGGCAGTAACTTACTTTGACCCAAATAAATCTGTTCAGATTGAGGTTGATGCTTCATTAATAAGCTTAGGTGATGCATTGGTACAGTGTGGTAAGCCTATAGCTTTTGCATCAAAAGCATTGACCCCGTCTGAGTCACGTTAAACCAATATTGACAGAGAACTTCTAGTGTTTTTGGGGGGATGGAGAAGTTACCTACCTATGTATATGGTAAGGCATTAGTTATCTATACTGTAGTTACCATAAACCTTTAAAGGATGTTGTTTTGAAACAGCTGAGCATGGTCGCTCCTCATTCATAGAGAATGCTACTCTTTGTTCAGACAAATGACACAAGAAAGTCCCGCCGTGGGAGAGATGTGATTTATGTTGATTACCTGGTTTAAGTATGACCATGATTCAGATATCAGCCAGTCAGTTAGAAAAGTTATGTTTGGTTGGTCAGCAGGATACTGAACTAGTTGTATTATATGAACAGATGATAATATTCAGTCTGTGCCAAAGCTTATCCGATCATATTGATCACTGAGAGATTACTTGCCATTAGATGATGGCTTAGTATATTGTGGGTATAAACTTCTTGTTCCAGAAGCTTTTAGGGAACAGTGTCTGGATTGTGTCCAGGCAGGTCAGCAGAGTGTGTCAAAGTCTCAACTCAGAGCAAAAGATTATAGTATTGGGCAAATCTCATGGTTGCCATAGGGAAAACTCAAAAATGATGAAATATGACTGCATGATGGCAAAATGATGAAGAAGGTACCTATGATTTCCCATGAAACCCCTTCACAACCATGGCAAGTAGTCTCTAGTGATTTGTGTGTGTAAGAAGCACACTCTTACATTTTTTTTGTAGATCGTTTTAACAAAATGTCTTTTGTATGAGAATTAAAGACAACTTGTGCCGAGGTGGTTGAGTTCAGTATAGACGTGCTTGCAATTCATGGGGTGCCTAAGAGTTCGTATAGTGATATTGGACCAGCATACACTGTAGGTAAAAAAAAAAATAAAAGGGTTGGGATTTTGAACACATTACTAGCAGCCCTCACTATCCCTGGAATGTAGGCTTTAATACAAAATTCAAACGAACAATCTTAGGTTCCAGAAGTGTAGAGAGCCAAGATTATCCTAATTGCAATTTGTCAAGAAGGAATAGAATAGTTTTTAAAAGAATCAAGTTCAAATGCGAGTAGAAAATTCAGTTCCACGAACACTGTATCAGATGATCACACTGACGTGTTACAGCCAAACACAGAGAGCAAGGCTGATACAAACATCAATGTACATGTACAACCAGAAGGCACCGAAACACCCTTTAGAGATAAAACAGATCTCACTTATGCTGGAAAGCCCTTTTTTTCGAAATGTTTCTGATCCTCGAAGATCTGCCTAAATTGTTAAAAAAAACCCTGCGAGGCTTGTAGATGAATGCGGATAAAACACTTGTTTTGGTATTGTTAAGATTAATTTTGTTTATTCTGTACTTAATATGTTTCATTAGGATGGTCATGATTGTTATATTACTGTGCATGTAAAATATGTGTTCTAGTCTTACTGTAAATTAATATCTTTTGATGCAGGTATTATTTTATGTGTATAATATTGTGTAACAATTAATAATCTCCCTTTTGATTATTGATTGATATTTTCATGTGGAAGAGAAGGGATGTTGTAAAACAAGAGCTTCCTAGAAGTCTGTATGTTGACGAGTTGTTTAATCTTATGTATGCTACTGTCAGCTGGAGATTTATGAACGATGGATGGTGCAACTCATGCCAGGTTGGCATAGAATGAACTGTTGCATGAATAGAATGATGTGCCTTCCATGTGCCGAGTTCTTTATACTCTTTTCTTTGGTAAAAGACCTTAACGTAATTTTAACATTCAACTTAATAAATAGGCATAACATTCGTAATTGGCATTTCATCTATCTTTGTAGAGCCAGTGCATTAACGAGGGCATAACTGTACAAGGACAAAGAATGTATGTTTGTATAATTAGAATATGACCGCACTGGGGGTTTAGGAGTCTTCGGCCGTGTAATGAAGAATTAGAGGAATTTATTCCTGGTGATAGAAATTCATTTCTCGCTATAATGTGGTTCGGATTCCACAATAAGCTGTAGGTCCCGTTGCTAAGTAACCAGTTGGTTCTTAGCCACGTAAAATAAGTCTAGTTCTTCGGGCCAGCCCTAGGAGAGCTGTTAACCAGCCCAGTGGTCTGGTAAAACAAAGGTATACTTAACTTTTTAACTTGCAATTTTGCTTTTGAACTTGTTCAGAGCTTATGAAAAAATGGTCTTGCAACAAGTTCATTGTGAATACAGAGACTCATCATGGGAATGAAAAGTGAAACTGGGCGTTAAAGATCGATAACAGAAGGTTTTCCACCCCCAGCCAAACAGCTGCAGACGATTTGACCTTCAAACCAGTCGAGGCTGCTGATAAATGGTCCTGAATCACGCCACAACTTTAGCTCCTAATCAGACATTTGTACCTCAGGCGGGAGGTTGTGAAGGCCTGTTATCTGTTAACTATCGAGTTGTTGGAAAAAAATACTTAGTAGGTGTGTAATGGGGCCCTTGTCGGGAAGAGTTGATCAATTAATGTAGCCACCCTTTAGGGGAGTTTCGTTAGTGCACCTCAGGTGTTGCCCTTTGGGTATTATAGTTCGACAGATCTAAACTGAGAGATTGTTGTTTTCTTTGGGTAAGAACCCTGTTGCCACATCTACCAGTATCCAGTTTTTAATACCTTACTTTATAACACACGAATCAATAAATGAGTAGTTTAAAGTTTTTAGCATGTTTTGATGTACTTACACGTTCACATATTGTGATTTTAATTTTATTTGTAAATAAGATGAGAAATCGCATTTATAAACGTGACAAATGCTTCGAAAGACGCTGCCACTTTTCTTGTAACCTTTGACAGGCGATATGAAGGTGGGCCAAGCCTATTAAACCATGAAGTTTATCTCTTAAGCTACCCTTTGGATAAGCCCGACCGCCCGGTCTAGCTGAGAACTTAATTACGCGCCAAAAAAAATGACTTCTTCCTTTAGTTTACCGAGAACAATAGTCAGTAGTGAAATTAATTCATTCCTTCAGAAAGTACGCTGTGATACGGTTGATCATGGAAGAGTTTCCAAGCGGTCATCTGCCAGGAAAAGCCCGACGAATGGCTTATTACGTTTATAAGTACTTCGTCACAGAAAAACTGAATGGCGGTCCACTTCGTGATGTATCGCAAGCAGTTCTCCGTGCCACTGAGGCAACAAAGTTGAGCGAAGCTACCATTCATCGTTGTTGCAAAGAGGCAAGAGAGTCTGAGGAAAATGATGCAACTCCGCCGTTCAGCAACAAGAAGAAACGGAAAAGGTCAAAAGCTGTGACAAACATAGACGATTTTGATAAATGTACTTTGCGGAGAATTGTTCTCAATTTCTATGTCAGAGAAGAAAAACCCAATCTTGATAAAATCCTGTGTGAATTTAAAGAAAATACGGAATTCAGTGGAAGTAAGGAATCTTTGCGCATAATTTTAAAAGAAATGGGTTTTAAATACGGAAGAGTGGACGGAAAACCATTTCTTCTGGAACGGCCTGATGTGGTTAGTGCAAGAACAGCATTTCTAAGGAAAATGAAAATTATTCGAGAGAACTTGGGTAAATCAAAACTATACAGTGAATCATTGCTGGATGGATACGAATTCAAAAAAAGCAACGGGAGTGAAACCGCCTACTGGAAGAGGAAAAAGACTCATCATTCTGCATGCTGGCTCTAAGGAAGGATTTGTACAAAATGCAGACTTAGTGTTTGAATCTAAAAATGATGGTGATTACCACCATCAAATGAATTCTAAAATGTTTGAAGAATGGTTCAAGTATCAACTTCTTCCAAATATACCGCCATCGTCTATCCTTGTTTTGGATAACGCCTCATATCATTCCGTACGAATTGACAAACCTCCGACAATGGCAGACAAAAAAGACGTTATGAAGGAGTGGCTACAGAATAAGGGTGCAAATCCAAGTGATAATTTGAACAAGTGTGAATTACTGGAAATGGTCAAATCACTGTCGTATGGAATCAGAAATGATTATGTTATAGACAGAATGGCACGAGACAATGGACATCAAGTGGTTAGGTTACCTCCATATCACTGTGAATACAATCCCATTGAACTGATTTGGGCCCAAGTAAAGACCTATGTGGCAAAAAGAAACAATTTTAAAATGGCTGATCTTAAACCTCTAGTCAAAGAAGCAATTCAGTCAGTGACGGCTGAAAACTGGGCAAATGCAGTTAAACATTCCGAAAATTTGCAAATAGCCGATGCTGCAAAAGATATCTGTATCGATAAATATATTGACTCGTTCGTTATTGAACTAAGGTCATCTGGCGACGAAGATTCTTCGTAATGTACATTTTGTATATAATAATCATATTATTGCAATTCCTGTGGTAATTACTGTAAATAAATTATTTCTCTCCCAATGATGAGTTTATGTGCAACAACCTTATAAAAAGTAAAAATTGTTACATGCATTAGATTTATGAGTTATAATCAATCTTTTTTTTTTTACACTATGTTTTCATTTCTGTATGTCATATATTTTTCAGAAGATAATGTCATAAGAAATGATGCATAGTAATGGCCGATTTTTTTTTTTTTACTTTAAATGCAAAACAGTTTTAGATAAAATGCCATGTATTTTATGCAGAACTTGAAAGGTATACATTATAAAAACATAAGAGAATATTACAACCTTAAAAGTTATAACCAAATAGAATGGAGATCAATGAAATTGTAGTCAAGAGAGAATAAGGCAGAATACTGTGTGGTTTTAAAGATAAAATATACTATGAAAAAGGAAATGAAACTAAAGTAAATCATAACTTGATGAATGAAGATTAGGGGAAACTTAAAATACGGGGCAATGAAATGCAAAATGTTACAAACTTGTTTAGGAAATGGATAGTATGGCAGACGGAAAAGTTAAATAATAAAAAAAAAGAATAAATATAAGGTACTCTACTGACGAGATTATATGAAAATGTCATAAGACAACAAATGGTAATTACAGATTTTTATTACTTTTAATGAAAAAGATCATCAAATAAGATATGTACGTAAAATTTACAGGTAAAAGCCATAGCAAATATAACAATAAATAAAGTCTCCAAAGTAATAACCAAATGGAATGGGGATGGAGTTAACGGATTAGGACTTATACGGTCACTTCCATTGAGTACTGTCCCAAATATTGCCCTACTGGGAGATGGCTGAAGACTTAAGAAGGGGACGATTTAAAGGTTAAGAGAGAAGTGGCAGCAGCGCTTTTCTCAAGGAGGTAAACAATCTATCAGTTTAGATCTGTCGAACTATAGTAATGGCGTTTACAGCGTCCCTCGAACGCCAAGCTCCACCCACTGTTTAGTCTTTTACTTTACTTCCATTTCCTCTCCTTGTCTTCCTGTTCCTTATTGGACGGGTGGGTATCGTTCAGTTCTTCACTGGATGGGTCGATATCGTACTCGCCTAGCACTCTCCTAGGCCCGCATTCGATTCTCCGACCGGCCGATGAAGAATTAGAGGAATTTATTTCTGGTGATGGAAATTCATTTCTCGGTATAATGTGGTTCGGATTCCACAATAAGCTGTAGGTCCCATTGCTAGGTAACCAGTTGGTTCTTTGCCACGTAAAATAAGTCTAATCCCTCGGGCCAGCCCTAGGAGAGCTGTTAATCAGCTCAGTGGTCTGCTTAAACCAAGGTATACTTAACTTTTTTTTGTTCTTGTCTTCCATTTTCACCTTGATGTTTTAGAAACCTGTATTTCATCTCATTTATTTTTCTGATCTCCTCATGTCACTGTCCACACACTCCAACTTCTGCTTTTCACTGCCTAAAGTCCTGTATAGCTTGAAGTGCCCCTTCAGTGCTTGACTTGGTAGCTTAAATTTCATGATGCAATCCTTCATTCAATTTAAAGCAAACGTTGCTTGCATGTCATGCTTGCTCAGGGTTTTAATATAATTTTTTTTTTCTGTACTTGCTGTACTGTACATACTGTGTCCAACCCAGAAAAGTGTTGGAAATATATGTAGGCTGGGATTTGTCTTGGGACTCTGTGAGAAACCACCCTCAAATTCAGTTGAATATGACCAATTACTTACTGTTGCTGCTACGAATGGTTTCCTTTTCTTGATTCTCCACCTGTGCACTGAGATTAAAATGCAGCAGCGCTGTAGTAATTTATATTCACTCGTGGTATTATGGGGAATGGGAGGCCGTCGTGTCATACAAACCCTCTCTTTTCTTTATGGAAGCATCATATTCGTTACCATTTTGCCATCTTACCTCCCGCTACTTAGCACCCTTCCTCCCTCGCCTGAGCAACAGAGAATGCGAGAGCTGTGACCGAATCTCTCATGTGCCGCAACAGTTACCATCATGTTGTCTCATTGCATTTGCATATGACATCGGCTTTCTCCTTCATGGAACTTACGGATAGTTCTGAGCATCCGAAATGGACACACGAGAGCCAACAGCCACTCCTACATATCTGTCAACTTGGTGCTTGAATGCCCAGCTCAGATTTTGTCTAGGACTGATGTTTCAAGTTCTCTTTTTGTGGGCTTTCAAGTTCAGATTTTGTCTAGGACTGATGTTTCAAGTTCTCTTTTTGTGGGCTTTCAAGTTCAGATTTTGCCCAGGACTGATGTTTCAAAGTTCTCTTTCTGTGGGCCTTCAAGTTCAGATTTTGTCTAGGACTGATGTTTCAAGTTCTCTTTTTGTGGGCTTTCAAGTTCAGATTTTGTCTAGGACTGGTGTTTCAAGTTCTCTTTTTGTGGGCCTTCAAGTTCAGATTTTGTCTAGGACTGATGTTTCAAGATCTCTTTTTGGGCTTTCAAGTTCAGATTTTGTCTAGGACTGATGTTTCAAGTTCTCTTTTTGTGGGCTTTCAAGTTCAGATTTTGTCTAGGACTGATGTTTCAAGTTCTCTTTTTGTGGGCTTTCAAGTTCAGATTTTGTCTAGGACTGATGTTTCAAGTTCTCTTTTTGTGGACTTTCAAGTTCAGATTTTGTCTAGGACTGATGTTTCAAGTTCTCTTTTTGTGGGCCTTCAAGTTCAGATTTTGTCTAGGACTGATGTTTCAAGATCTCTTTTTGGGCTTTCAAGTTCAGATTTTGTCTAGGACTGATGTTTCAAGTTCTCTTTTTGTGGGCCTTCAAGTTCAGATTTTGTCTAGGACTGATGTTTCAAGATCTCTTTTTGGGCTTTCAAGTTCAGATTTTGTCTAGGACTGATGTTTCAAGTTCTCTTTTTGTGGGCTTTCAAGTTCAGATTTTGTCTAGGACTGATGTTTCAAGTTCTCTTTTTGTGGGCTTTCAAGTTCAGATTTTGTCTAGGACTGATGTTTCAAGTTCTCTTTTTGTGGACTTTCAAGTTCAGATTTTGTCTAGGACTGATGTTTCAAGTTCTCTTTTTGTGGGATTTCAAGTTCTTTAGTTCATGAGTTCCAGTTGGTGTTGTCTCGGAGTTCGTCCGCGTTGATGCAGAAGCAGTTTTGCCTGAGACCAGCAGTAGCAATATACCCAGGAAGAAAAAGATGCTGACATTTTATCCAGAGTAGATTTTCTGGTCTCACCCTTTTCTTCGTATTGGTGCTCAGAAAGGAATCTTCGTTGCCACGCGGGAACGTTGAGACGTGAACGCCCGTTTCTTAATAACACAACAGTTACTATACTGTAAGTATTACCACTGATGCCACATTATTATTATTGTTATTATTATTATTATTATTAAGTTCATACTGTCATTGGTTGCTTTAATAGTCTTGATGGTGACTGTGACTGTAGAAATAAAAAGTATACCTTAGTTTAACCAGACCACTGAGCTGATTAACAGCTCTCCTAGGGCTGGCCCGAAGGATTTTAGACTTATTTTACGTGGCCAACAACCAATTGGTTGCCTAGCAACAGGACCTACAGCTTATTGTGGAATCCGAACCACATTATGACGAGAAATGAATTTCTATCACCAGAAATAAATTCCTCTAATTCTTCATTGGCCGGTCGGAGAATCGAACGCAGGCCCAGCAAAGTGCTAGCCGAGAACGATATCTTCCTATATGCAATGTTGGTAGTTGGAAAGAGGTCAATTGAAGGTGGTTGTGAAATTATGATGAATAAAAAGATTGGAATTTTTTAAGCACAACTTTGCAGCGCAAATATTGTGGAGAGTTATGTTGGAATTTCTTGATGGCGTCATTGGACATCTGCTTTATGAGCTAATATGTTGATGTTGACTTAATTATATATATATATATATATATATATATATATATATATATATATATATATATATATATATATATATATATATATATATGTATATATATATATATGTATATATATATATATATATATATATATATATATATATATATATATATATATATATATATATATATATATATATATATATATATATATATATATATATATATATATATTTAAAGTTAAAGTCCTCCTGGAGCTCTGTAGGCTCACTGCGCTATATGTATAAACCATATGTATTTAGTATATTTATATACTGTATGTATGTATATATACAGTAATTATATATATATATATATATATATATCTCTATATATATATATATATATATATATATATATATATATATATATATATATATATAAAACAAGCAGGAGTCCAAAGAAAACGACAGTCAACAAAACAGTTGCATATTTATTGAAATAAAACGTTTCATGTTACTTAAACACATCATCGGTCTGTAATATTTAAAAATACATATTAATTCTCTTAATTCAAAGTAAAACCTAAATTAAAAACAGCGGTTACATTCTTTAAAATTATAAAACCTATAAGAAAGTAAAAAGAAAGCAGATTTTTTTTTCCTAAGTCTACCTGATCAAAAGAAGGGGAAAGACGATTTGAGACCACAAGTTCACGCATGCCCAGAGTACACTTAGGACAAGTGCAAAGGAGAAGAAGACACGTTGGAGTTTAGAAGAGGTGCATGACGTTTAATATATATATATATATATATATATATATATATATATATATATATATATATATATATATATATATATATATATATATATATATATATATATATATATATATATATATATATAGTTTCATGATGTTGCCTTCTAATGTGTATACCATTCCATGATTTTGATATATTTACTGTTCTAGTTGTCATGTACTCTGTATATTAGTATTAGTTATATATGATACACAGTGTAATGTCAGATCTCAAAAGAGTTAATGACTTAGATAACTTAACAGCGTAATTTTGAATCAGTAATGCATTTTAATGGTAACGTAATATATCAGCAACAGGTTTATGTTTTCTGCAATTGCTTTGTTTTGCTTTGAGTGTCATCGTGCAAGATGATGTGTTGACAGGTCAGGATAACAGTCAAGTCACGTAAGGTTTTTGTCTCATACGGGAAAGAGGCGAATGATTTCGCAGTGTTGCATGTATTGTTCTGATCGCGGTCCATACGATTTTCTGTTCGAGTCACGTACGCCTTTTTGAGAGTAAAAGCATGTCTCGATCGATTACGTCATGTTTTGTTAGGTCCCTGTTCAAAACGTTTTGCTCAGGAAGTGACATCATCTGGTTGTTTTACTTACAAATGGAATCCTAAAAGTTTGCTCATTCTGACTTCAGAGACCTTTCGTGTGATTCTCTCTCTCTCTCTCTCTCTCTCTCTCTCTCTCTCTCTCTCTCTCTCTCTCTCTCTCTCTCTCTCTCTCTCTCTCTCTCTTCAATAGAGAGAAGTTATTAACGTAAAATATTTGTGTGGTCTTTAATGTTAATCTCTCTCTCTCTCTCTCTCTCTCTCTCTCTCTCTCTCTCTCTCTCTCTCTCTCTCTCTCTCTCTCTCTCTCTCTCTCTCTCTCTCTCTCTCTCTCTCTCTCTCTCTTCAATAGAGAGAAGTTATTACGTAAAATATTTGTGTGGTCTTTAATGTTAATCTTAGTTTTTGTAACAGTGCCTGACAAAAAAGTGTGTTTTGAAAATTTCGAGTAGCTGAATTTGGGGTGATTTTGTGAAAGTTTTAACAAGCTTATGTAAGGTAAAGTGAGTTTTACTCATTATTACCTTGGTGTAATAAGGTGTATTAAGGTTTTTTGCCTTGGTGAAATTGTTTTTGGTAAATATTTTGTGTATTTTTGTGTGTTCTTTTATTTGCAATCTCTTAATTTTTCATATTTTATATAGTGGTGATTTAACATTTTAAATATTTATTGATAATGTAACATTGCGTACTAGAGTTAATTTTCATTTACTTAGATTTTCTTTTCAAATCAGAAGTATCTCTAAATAGTTTAAATTTTGATTGATTAATTCAATATCTTGATAAATTAACCTTTGTAATTTAACTCAAGAACTAATTAAATTTTGTGATGTTTTCAAGTAATAGTAAATTTTTTTCAGATTGTGAATTCTAATTATAGATTTTGAATTAAAAAAAATTTTTTTTGTATCTGAAATTTTTAAAGTGTTTCATTTATTGACCACCAGCGAATGGGCTTAATTGTGTGCATAAGGCAAAGTGATAAACATGTTTTGCTGAAGTGAATTAAGACCAGGGAAACAGTTAAACTTGTTTGATGGAATGATGCCCTTTTACTCTAGTATATTTCTTGTTTAATTGTTGATACCTCACACTTGTTTTGATAAACTTAGTCTGACATTTCACGTGATTAATAAGCTTTTCAAGGGATCACTGTTACCTTTAAAGTGCCCAGTCGTAATTTTATAGTTATGGAAGTTCAGGTATCTGGCTGAAATAAAGTAAAAATTTGAATTCTGTGATTACTGGTGTAATAACCAGGTACTTGGAACACTTTGTGTCAAAATATATATATATATATATATATATATATATATATATATATATATATATATATATATATATATATATATATATATATATATATAATAGAGAAAGAGAGAGAGAGAGATGTAGATATTTTGAACAAGTTCCCCCCTGATAACAGTTAAATTTTTATTTCCTTCAGCTCTCACACGTAGCATTGAGGACAACCAATATTTCTGTCTTACTTTAATAAGTTTCTGAGTCGAAACTATCCTGAGAGAATATACTGAATTCCCCTGAGTGTGTCCAGAGCACCTGCTCCTTTTTGCAGTATCATAATAACTATATTGGAGTAACTACCGTAGTTTGGAGCTAGCTTCACCAGTTCTATACTCAGTCTTTTCTCGGTAACGGGGAGAAATGTTTATTACTTACATTTCTCCCCTTATGTATTACATATTTCATTGAAGTATGTAAAGAAAATTGAGATACACATACACATATATATGTGTGTGTGTGCGTGTGTATGCATACATACATCCATACATATATATATATATATATATATATATATATATATATTATATATATATATATATATATATATATATATATATATATATGTTGTAATGTATAAGGCATTTTAAACATTCATATAAGTAAAATGTTTGTCAGGGATACGGGAAGTAGGAAGTGACGAGCGCGGGCAGGTGTGCTGGTGCAATCACACCCGTAAAGCGTTCACGGAAAAACGCATAAAACAAAGGCTCTTGATAACAAGTGTTTAGACTTGACAGCTGCGTAACCACGCATCTGTTAGTGAAAGCCTTCACGTATCGAAACTGTCGGTGGAGTATTTGATGCGGCGGGGAGGGAGTGACTCCAACGTCCTTCTGCCGACATCCCCAACTTGGTTTTCTGAAACTCCTGTCATCCCACCCCTAGACAATAATTGACTCTTCGACGGCTCTGTCGAATTAGCCCAATCCCGGCTGTTTCTCCTGTTCACAGAACAAACTCATGATTACCTCTTGCTTTTCAAAGTGTTATTCTTTGTCGTTTGGTTGTTGACACGTTTCTCTTGACCTAGAGCCCCATTTTAGGCAGACTAACTGCCGAATTTGTAAGGATTTCTTGTGAAATCACATTTCTTATTGTTAGTTATGCTTTGAAATTGTTGCGTACCAGGTAACTGCAAGGATGCGAGTTACAAGGTTTATGATAAGCACACTGAATTATTGTACACAGACTTTTCATATATATATATATATATATATATATATATATATATATATATATATATATATATATATATATATATATATATATATAATCGTGAAGCTACAAATGTCGCTTAATATCAAATTTACTCGCTGATGGGGAATTATCACCGAAGGGGAATTTTTTATCACTTATAAATTCCCCTTCGGTGATAATTCCCCATCGGGGATATTCCCGAGGTAGCGTGAATTTGACATTAAGCGACATTTGTAGCTTCATGATTGTATATAAATCACGGTGTGATAAAAGATTTCATATATATATATATATATATATATATATATATATATATATATATATATATATATACACACACACATACATACATACATACATACATACATACATACATACATACAGAATACCTATCTATCTATCTATCTATCTATTTATATATACATACATATGGAGAGAGAGAGAGAGGGAGAGAGGTCTCCAGTTAAAATGC
>JANJGK010001014.1:0-217500 GCA_039081455.1 Macrobrachium rosenbergii | reverse complement strand
AGCACGTTAAAAGAAGAAGAAAAGAAGAAGAAGACTGTGTATATATATATATATATATATATATATATATATATATATATATATATATATATATATATATGTTATATATATAGATATATATATATATATACATACACATACATGGTGACGAAGCACTCGTCAATTATAATTTCATATGGGTGTAATTACTCTCGAGGTATGTTGAATTGGATACTAGATGATAGTCATGCCTTAATATTCGTGAATATTTTTAACCGTTTCTGAGACAAAAATTCATACACACATACAGTATATATATATATATATATTCGAGTGTCAATCAGTTAAGGTCATTAGTGTATATAATTGTAACCAAATAATGTATTAGATGCATGCAACTGATGATAGCAGAATTTTGCTTATGTGAGTATTTAGAAAACATTAGGAATCAAATTAAAACTCTTTACACTCACCAGTCTGCATTTATTAATGCAAAGTACTTAAAATGATGCACAGGACAAGCGAGCCATCACTATATTTTGTAGGTTTGAATTACTGCCAATATTACATTTTTATTTTTATTTTGAATTTTAAATGATTTCAGCAATCTATAAAAAGCAAAGCGTCTGAAAAACGAGAGGTAACATTTTCAAGTCATTAAACTTTGATAGATTCAAATGTATTTTGTGGTCGTCTCATTCTTTTATTTCGAAGTGTGGCCTTCCGGTGCATTATGCAAAATTTGTTTTTTTTATGATTTTAGTGCTTATAATGGAAAGCAGTCATGGTATGGTTATATAGACAACACTCTGTTGAATTCTACAGCCTGTATAATAACGAAACGAAGAAAAAATGCCGAAACTGCTGGGTTGTGGTTAGGAAAGGGGGTTGTGGGGGGGGGGGAATCTGTGTGTGTGTGTGTGTGTGTGTGTGTGTGTGTGTGTGGGTGTGGGTGGGTGGAAACGACAGTCTGAAGCAGCGTCACACAAGTGGACGAATCACAGCTCCGACCAAGCTAACGATACTATTGCGATATCTCCCATTGAGGCGGTGTTGGGTTACGCAGCGTGAGGTGCGTCCGAATTGTTATCTATTCCATCTCGTTTTGATGATATGGTTAGATCTCTGGTCTCTGCTGCTAAGGAGAAATGTGCGTGCCTTGCTAGGAATCCTGAGTTGAAGACGCAGGAAATGGTCGACAGGAGCAATTCTAAAAGTCAGACAATGTTAAAGTCGCTGTTGGTGATGGGGTTTTTGTGAAAATGTCAGGAATCAGTTGAATTATAAATTTGGGCCTAAGTTTGAGGGTACATCTCAGGTTATGGAAATAAAGAAAGGGAATAGGGTTGTAGTTCGAGATGAAAAAACTGGATTGTCCAGGTTGACACACATATATAAGATCAAGGGGACAGCTTAAAGGCGAATTTATGTGTTAATTTCTTTTCTTCTCTCTCTCCCTGTTCCTTTTCTTATGAACTTTTATTCTCTTTTTATTTTTTTATTTGGTGGTTTCCTTGAAATGTAATTTGTGGGTTTTGAACATGGGAGAACGCTTGTCCATAGAGTTTTATAGATTTTGTTTATCTAATTTCAGTCTCTTTTGTTGTTTCCCCACCCCCCCCCCCCTCCCCCTTTCTGTACAAGTGCGGTGGTTCGGCGTCATTAGTTGTTGGAATTTTGGCAATGCTGAGGTCATCTAAGTTAAATGAGGTGCAGGGAGACCATAGAGTTCTGTGGGCATGTTGTATTGACCCATTGGTGGGCTCTGTGGTTGGGGTTGAAGTCTTATCTTTTTTGTTTCGTTTCGGGGTCTGGTTTATTATAGGTATCTTTTCTTTGTTTTTTTTTTTTAGATGCTGAAGTTCTGTTTGCTCATAGCCTTAGGGGTTACTGTCTATGACATAGCAAGGGTGCTATGGTTCGTTTCTTTCCTAAGGGCCGTTATGGCCTTATATATGGTTTTGGTGACTTATGGTTTTGTGGCTTTATGGGATTACATTTCGTAGGTGTGTTTTGGTCTTTTGAGGTGTTAGAGTCATTGTAATGGTTATATGGTTATATAATATATTTAGTTTTTTTTAGTAAAGGTGGTTTTTTTGTAATTATAGGGACGCTCGCTAGTGTGTCAGTTGCAAGCTTAGTGAAGGTTGAACAAGTGGCTGCGGAATTAGCTATACAGGGTAAATCTTTGGCGTCTTTATGAGACAGTAATAATAAATTGTGGGAGGGTTTTGAGAAATTGAGGACATCCTTGAATGGGTTACTGGTTACTGTTGATGGTGTTCGGGGAGACTTGGATGTTTTGATTATTTTTTCCTTACTTGATGTTGAGAAAGAAGCAGAGTCTTTACTAACAGTGTTTAAAACTCAGGTTCAAGCAGCTATAGCTGCTTCTAAGGGGTGTATTTTTAGGGTTATTTTACCACCGGGGGCTCTGGAATCTGCTTTGAAAAATGCAGCATATCTTTATGGTTCACAAATAATTTTCACTGAGGAGAATTTGTATCGTTATTATGGGATTTTGAAAGTATGCTTGTCTGGTAGGGGGTTGCTTGTGAAGGTTCCTGTTAGTGATATGAAATCATTTCACACTTTTATTATCCAGCCTTTTCCTAGAAGTTTTGATGGTTCTACAGTGACTTGGGATGGAATAAACTATGTATATTTTGGGTGACCATTATCAGCTCGCTGCTATTAACTATAAGTCAGGGTGTACTTTAGTTCACAACAGATATGTTTGTGACGGTAGAATTTTTGCTCTTAGGAACGTCAACTTGTTAGGATGTGAACTGTCACTTGTTCATCATAATCAGACACCTTCAGACTGTGACTTTACAGCATTCATGGTGGAGTACCACATGACCTCTATGAAGACTCTCACGGCAATTTTTCGTGCAAGCTGCCAGATTTCCACCCGATGCCATAAGACATTGGATACCTTCTGGCTGAAAGGATCCAGCCTCTACAATGCAGCTCGTCGGCTCGTCACGCTGAAATTCCAAGTACTCAGCAGGATGGTGTACAACTCAAGCATTCATATGTTCATGAGTCACCTTCATGGGGAACACAGTGTTATCCCAGTGCCTTCTCGTAGCGGGGACATAACCATGATTCCTCTACTTCCCCCTCTACCTGAGGATGACTACTTCTTTGTTCCGGACCACTACCTCCTTTCGTCCATTTTGTTGTTGACTGAGGTATTAGTTGTCATGCTGTGTGTAGTGTTGGAGGTCAAATGCGCAAAGAAACATTGTGCGAATAAACACTCGACCAAAGAGAAGCCAGCCCCGTGTGTTGCTGTTCAGCTGGGGGAGTAGAACTCATTGCTTCTCTCATGCCGAGGGCAGCACCATTGGTGGCTGATCAGTGAAAAGCTTAAGTGTAATGTTATGTATGTCATTTTTTTTAGCTAAGCATTCTTTGAGATATTCTGGGCAAGGGTAAATGCAAATCATTGCCTACGTATTCATGGGTCAGTCTCGCTTCCCACAGACAGAGGGCTTCGTTCCTTGGGTGACGTTCTGGCCATGTCGGAATGTTCCAATAACTGGAAGTCACCAAGTCCCGGAGGGGGGTTCGTTCGTGAGTTCGCTCTCATGGGCATGTCATAGGAAGTGTGAATTTTCCATTCTGAGTGCAGGCTAGACATTTGGGTCTTGGTTTCATTGTGAAAAGATCCGCTTTGCTGGAGGACTTGTGTACTGCCTGTGCGATGTATCGGAATAGAGGTCAAATAAATGGAAGGGAATGTTACTTATCATGACTTCGGTCATGTTTGATTTATTTTAACTCTTACAATGTAGAGACTGTTAGTTGAAGTTGTTAGCACCATGTTGTATATTAATTGGACTCATTTTTGGGTTTTCATTTCTGGGATACAGAAATCCTCATCACATTTTTTTTTTATTTTTTATTCCAAACCATTTGCTATGTTAGACTATGGACTAAACTATATTTTTGTAGATTTTTTTTTTTTTTTGCTGTTCTTCCTTGGTTCAGTTAGTGACTTGGATATAAGAGAGAGAGAGGGGGGTTGAGCGAGAGGGACTGTGAGAGAGAGAGAGAGAGAATGCATTAGCTCAGTGTCATGCTGGCCAACGCTACAGTGATTCCTATTAGGATATAAGTTAAATACGTCATTGACCTTAGATGCGGTTAGAGGTTATGACCTTATTTGACCTTGCATAAGTTACCATCTTCCATCCGTCCCTAAAAGTAGAGGAATAGCGGAAGTATGGTTAGAAGAAAAGATCTTTTTCAATGATGCGTGTGTTAATGATTTCACTAATTTCAGGATGGGTCTTCCAGGCAGAGTATACCCAGTCGCGCTTCTAATGAAGCTCTTGATTCCTGTGATACTCTTCGCTGGTGTTTCTGAGGGAGCAACTGTGGATTATGAAGGGTTTGTATCAGGCTATTAGTTTCTTATGAGGAAAACTAGTGTATATGGTGCGGTTTCATTCATAAGGAAATAAAGTGTGTTTCTCCGTTTAAAAAGATGTGTACAAGTCAACAATGTGTTTTATAGGGACAGTAGGTTAGGTATAAGAGTTTGAATGAATATCGAAGGTCATGGCTATAGTAAGGGGAGTAGATGAGAATAGTTGTTGGGGGTGAATGGGAGTATGGGAGTAATGGTGGGAGTGAATTGGAGTAGTTGTTGGGAGTGGATGACAGTAGTTGGGGAATGGATGGGAGTATAGTAATGGTTGGAGGAGTGAATGGGAGTAGATTGGAGTAGTTGGTGGGAGTGAATGTGAGTAGTTGTGGGGAGTGGATAGGAGTATGGGAGTAATTTGGGAAGTAGACTGGAGTAGCTGGTAGGAGTGAATGGGAGCAGTTCTGTGTGGGGATCAGATAGAAGTATGGGAGCAGTTCTGTGTGGGGATCAGATAGAAGTATGGGAGTAGTTGGGGTGTGGATGAGAGTTGTGAGGGAGTGGATGGGGAGTAGATGGGAGTAGTTGGTGGAAGTGGATGGGAGTATTGGGGGGAGTAGCTGGGAGAAGTTGGGAAGTGATTGAGAGCAGTGACGGAGTAGTTGTGAGTAGTTGGGGAGTGGTTGGAAGTATTTGTGCGGGTGTATGGGATTAGTTGGGGAGTGTAGTGGCGTTTTCGGACGTGATTCTGTTTTAGAATCATTTGCAAATACAGTGGTACAAATGTGACTTGAAATTTTGACCTTTATAGCAGTGTTGCCATTATTCTGGTATTTTTTTTGTTTTTGTTTTTCTTTTGTCGTCTGTACATTAATACCAGATTCGGTGTCTAGACTTTTCCTTTTCTTTCTTTTAAGTTCCCCTTTTCTTGAACTTAATATTTCAATTCTATATTCCTTTATTGTTTTTCTTCTATACCAGTGGTTCTCAATCTTTTTTGAGTGATGGCACCCTAACTAATGTAATCATTACCGTGGCACCCCTTCTGCACCATCCCACCATATCGCATGAACTAACTTCTTATTTAATGAATAAAATTATTTTCCATACTATATATATACATATATATATATATATATATATATATGTGTGTGTGTGTGTGTGTGAACGTATTGGAGTAGACACACTGATAATAATTATATGAAGATTTCTGCAAACCTTTTTTTTTTTTGCACATGTTCACTGAGATGATCTAGCCAAGACAAAACTCATGACAATCTTGCGGCACCCCTAGGCACTGTCTGTGGCAACCCAAGGTACCACGGCACCCAGTTTGAGAATCACTGTTCTATACTCTGTACGCTTGTACATTTGTGTGTATATTGCATTTATTATTTAATGGAGAAGGCAAAATTTGATTTGCAGGTGGAAAATCTTGTCTGTCGATATTGAGAAAGTGAGTACAAACGCTTATCCTCCCACCCTAAGTAGACTTGAGGACATGGAAGCAGAAGGATACTTGGTGGTCTTATCTTCTTCTAAAATCATAGGTGAGGAAATTTGCAAAGTGACAAATGAACTTTTATCTTACTTCCACTCTAAGACATTTTTTTTTCTTTTTGCAAAAAGAATCAAACCCCTGCTCCTTGTATTACAATTCTCTATATTTGATCAAATTAATTTGATTCAAAGCTGTCATGCAGACCTTCCAGCAAATGTAGGAAAACTTTGGTGAAAATCATTGGTTTACAAAATATAAATTTTAACATTTCTCTTTTTTCTGCCAAAAAAATATTTGTCAGAGTTTATATTATATTTAGATATGAAATTCTATTCCCTGAATCTGATAGGGCTCTGCCTATTGTGTGTAAAATTTTAATGAAATTTGTTTGAAAAATAATAGAGAATTAGCAGTTTGAAGCTCATACTTTATGTTTTGAAATTATGGCTTCTAAAGTTGGAGCATCTTAATGTTCCTTTGACCAACGTTTCAGGATGAATGAATGAACTGTTTTTGCGTTGTGTGACATCTTTGGGGAAAAGGCACCACTAGTCAAAAGTTGATAGTACTTTTGCAACGAATCACACTGTAATCACTGCAGCAAATAATATATTGTACTGAACTAATGCACACCATGGTGTCCAGTTTGAGGGGGTGTTAGTGGGAAATCCTTTCACTTGGAAAACTGACATTTTGATGAAATACTTCGTATTCATGTTTTCAGTCGGTAATTCCCAGCTGTGGAAAATAATTCCACAATTGCTTTTTTTTCCCAGCTGTGGAAAATATTTCCACAACTGCTTATTTTTTTCTATTTCCATCATTCATCTGAGTGAGCGTTCAGTCCCTCTAAAGACAGAATTGAAAGGAGTGTATGATGACTGTGTACAGTAAAATCAAGGGATGCAGTCATACAGGAAGCAGAGAATGTTGTGGGTATGAGATGAGGAAATGAGAGGCCTAATGAAGGAATAAAACTATTTATTAGAAAATTCCATGACAGAAGAGATTCTTTACAGTATACAGGAGGACAGATACGGTAGTCAAGAAGAAAATGATAAAGGAAAAAGAAGACAAATAATGGGAATAAAGGAGTGATTATGAGAGAGAGTACTTTAGGGAGTAAAATAAGTTGTCCTGCGGGGAAATGAATACCGAGAGAAGTGTCACTAAAGAAAGGGATCTTAGATTAAAAAATGAAAAGGCGATACGCTGCTTGAAAGGAATATAGTTCTGAAGTGAATGTTTTGAAGAGTAGTTGAATGTGGAGGAGAGTAAAGATTGAAAGTGGAAGGAAGTGGAGAGAGGTCAAAAAATGGAAAAATACCATGAGTCGATGGAATTACAAAAGAGGTGTTATGATACAGTGGTGAAATTGTGGTAAGGAAGGTGCCAAGTATGATTTTGATTAACAAAGTAAGACAGGTGGCAAAAAAGATTGATAGGGGAAACATAACAGGGGTTTACTGAACGGTTCTAGTTTGGAGATCAAGAGTATGTTATGAAACATTTATGTTGGGAGTTTTACAATTAAAGAAAAAAGTCACACATGACGTATATAGAACTAGTAAAAGCTTATGAACCAGTTGGCAATGTAGATGATGAAAAGGATGCATGGTATAGAAGATAATTTGTCGACAGCTACAGAGTTTTGTATAATATGCAGAGCGGAAAGCTACTGACTTGGTGTGGAAGTGATTTTGAGACTGAAATGTGTTATGTTTTATTAGAATTCTGGAGCCTTGTAGAAAGGAATTTGGATTCTGGAGCCCTATAGAAAGGAATTTGGATTCTGGGGCCCTATAGAAAGGAATTTGGATTCTGGAACCCAATAGAAAGGAATTTGGATTCTGGAGCCATATAGAAAGGAATTTGGATTCTGGAGCCCTATAGAAAGGAATTTGGATTCTGGAGCCTTATAGAAAGGAATTTTGATTCTGGAGCCCTGCAGAAAGGAATTTGGATTCTGGAGCCCTATAGAAAAGAATTTGGATTCTGGAGCCCTATAGAAAGGAATTTTGATTCTTGAGCCCTATAGAAAGGAATTTGGATTCTGGACCCTATAGAAAGGAATTTGGATTCTGGAGCCCTATAGAAAAGAATTTGGATTCTGGAGCCTTATAGAAAGGAATGTGGATTCTGGAGCCCTATAGAAAGGAATTTGGATTCTGGAGCCCTATAGAAAGGAATTTGGATTCTGGAGCCTTATAGAAAGGAATTTTGATTCTGGAGCCCTGCAGAAAGGAATTTGGATTCTGGAGCCCTATAGAAAAGAATTTGGATTCTGGAGCCCTATAGAAAGGAATTTGGATTCTGGAGCCTTATAGAAAGGAATTTGGATTCTGGAGCCTTACAGAATGGAATTTGGATTCTGGACCCTATAGAAAGGAATTTGGATTCTGGAACCCTATAGAAAGGAATTTGGATTCTGGAGCCCTATAGAAAGGAGTTTTGATTCTGGAGCCTTATAGAAAGGAATGTGGATTCCGGAGCCTTACAGAAAGGAATTTGGATTCTGGAGCCTTATAGAAAGGAATTTGGATTCCGGAGCCTTACAAAAAGGAATTTGGATTCCGGAGCCTTATAGAAAGGAATTTGGATTCTGGAGCCTTACAGAAATGAATTTGGATTCCAGAGCCCTACAGAAAGGAATTTGGATTCTAGAGTCCTATAGAAAGGAATATGGATTCTGGAGCCCTATAGAAAGGAATTTGGATTCTGGAGCCCTATAGAAAGGAATTTGGATTCTGGAGCCCTATAGAAAGGAATTTGTATTCTGGAGCCTAATGGAAAGGAATTTGGTTTCTAGAGCCCTATAGAAAGGAATTTGAATGGAAACAGTCTTCTGGTAAAACTTAGTTGTGCAACATAATCGCGGAAAGGAAGCTAGTCTTGGTTGCTGATGGTTTTTGATTAGGATTATGAGCATTTTATTTATATAGTTGGGTTCATTTGTTATTTTGGAAAAAAGGGATAAGGATCAGTTGAGATATAGAAAGAGCCATAAAAATTTGTGCCAAGAGTACAAATATGACGGATTCGAAATTTTATGGCACTGTGCAGAAAAGACTAATGGCATAAGGATCTTATTAAAATACCTATTACTTACCTTATCAAGAGGACTTGAAACAAGTGTGGGATGGACTTCATATTCCTGAGGCGAGAATTTCTCAGTGAAGACAGTAGGAAGTCACAGGATGTAGGGAAATAAGTTTCATTTTAAACTGTGTTAAAAGATCCACTTTTAAAACTTCAATGAATGAACCCAATTATCCAGACAGGTATCGCTAGGAAGCCTATATCTTGTAAAGTTTTTTTTTTTTTTTTTTACTTCTCTCAACAACAGGTATTGCTGAGGTAGCCATGTCTTCTGAAGCCTTTTTCCTTTTATCTCAAGAACATGTTTTGCCTCGGTACTTGTATCTTCTAAAACATTTTATTTCCAAACAACAGACATCGCTGAGGTAGCCGTATCACCAAAGGCGTTCGAAGATCTTACCAAAATGCAGGATGATGGACTGATAACTTTTGATATCATATCTGATAATCTTGGCAAGTGAGTCCTTTAGTCGAAGGTGTTTTTTCTTTCTTGTAAAGTTCTTGCGTTACAGTGTCATTTTACATTCTAATATATACTACAGTAATAACTTTTGAATCACCTCACAGTTTCATACTTGACAATATAGCTGTTAGACATGGTCATGTTCTAAAGTACTGCAGATTTTTTTTTTTTTCGACCAGGAAACAGTACCTTGTTGCATGCATCCTACCCCATGGTTTTATTTAATAATATCCTTTGTTTGAAAGGTGTCTGATTATACCCTGAAAACGAGTTAGCTGTTTATAAGGATTAATATACAAGCATTGTTTGTCATTCAGTGGAACCTTATACTTACATTTTTAGAGGGTTGGACAGTCTCAGTAATATGCTATTTTCTTGACAGTTCATATTTTGATCTGGTTAATGATTTTGAAGCACACTAAGCTCTAAGCTAATCAGCCTTCAACCTATCAAGGTATGTTTCTCACCAGTTACATTATGATGATGGGTTCTTCGTAGGCTATTTTCTACAAGTGATGAATTTTTATTAATAAACCTCTGAAACTGAAGAAAAGTCAAAGACAGGCGCGCAAACTTTTACTAGAATTAAGTGTCTGTGGGATATCTTGAGTCCTCAAGTGCAGGCTAAACTAGGAGGTCTTTGCTGCTAGCAAGATGCAGCCCCTTATTGGGTAATGGTTTTATATTAGTCTAGCCTGTGATAGCACGAGCCATTGCCCGAGGTGTTCCGGTCCATGAGATGGTAAGGTGTGAATGGGCGCTTGAAAACCTGGCGTCAACCTCTGGGCTATGCCCAACCAGTATATACACATACCAGGAGGGCAAACATGAAAACCGTCTGCTAAGCTGAGGGCCACTGTATTTAGGAATGAGCTTTCCTATCCGGCGGCTCGCACAATTTTTTACGTATTTAAAAAAAGATATTTTTTACTAATCTTTCACAGTAACTTAAACAAAATTTAGAATAGGTTGTTCTTTCATCATTATCATGTAGAGCATTTGATTATTAAGGTTGATTAGGAAAGTATTATATGCATATGTTTGTTCCGAAGTAGTCATAATGTGTGACGTCTGGATATTTCTCTCAGGAAATTTGGATTAGGATGTAGGCTACTGCTGGAAAGTAAGAGAGAAGCACGTCTCCGTCTTACGTCTCTTGTGTTTTATTCAGTCCTTAGGTGCACAGTGCTGCTGTCATTTTTTGTCATTTTAGGGTCAGTTGTGTTCAGATTTAGTCTTTTACGGATATCATGTGACTGATTTTTACAAACTCTCGGGCCTAAATCCCTAAACTGGATTTAGTTTAATATGCCTCTAAACTGTTTGAAGGTCTCTAATGCTTTGGTCTTGATCTTTTTTTTTTTACAACCTCAGACCGATTTGAAATATCCTGGTGTGTTTAGACTGCCTTTGCTGGAGTTTTCATTATTGTATATTTTTAATTGTATAGTATAATGAAACATCCTTGCCTAATTAGGTCAAATATTTACAGTATCTCCAAACGTACATAAATATGATGCTTAAATGCACTGGTCTCTCTGCAGCTGTCGACAACAGTATGTTTGTTTAGTATCGTAGAGGATGTGAACGCAAGGGAGGTCATGAGGGGAGAAGGGAAATATGACTGGCATCTGTTTAATAAATATTTTTATCATTTTATTGAAGGATATTGGCCTTGGAGGCACCTAGTCAGGGGCAAATCCTTCCTCGAGCCTCAGTTACATTCAGCTCTTACATGGATTTCAGTCAAGTGAGTACTTTTTGTAACCAGTTCTACCCGTTATGAAGTCAAGGTGAAGTCTTCTCGAGTTGTCGCTGTAAATTATTAGATTATTTTTTTCAAGTCACATTACAAAATGTCTAGGTATTATTATTATTATTATTATTATTATTATTATTATTATTATTATTATTATTATTATTATTATTATTCAAAATACGAACCCTCTTCATATGGGACAAGCCCAAAGGGTCATTGACTTGAAATTCAATCTTCCAAAGAATGCGGGTGGAGAATAATAAACACTACAGATGTTAAATAGTATCCGTCTAGGATGGTGAAATGCACACTTCCGCAGATATATCAAAGACAGTGTTAGGAAAATTATGTAATATATGCATAATAAGGTGCTGCCTTACTTTTGAAAATAAAATCTCCCCTTAGTCATATGCTGACTCATAATCACAAGCATTTCTGATGTTTCACAATAACATTCCTAAGCTGTTTTGAAACACTGTCCGTGACAGATGTCCAGTTACCTGGATGGCTTGCCTGCCCAGTACCCTGACAGAGTCCGAGTGGAGGCGGTTGGAAGGAGTGCTGAAAACCGCACTGTTTATCGAGTTCGGGTGACCAACAATATCACAGATAGCATGCAGAAGAAGGTTGTATTTATTGATGGAGGTAAGTGTTGAAGATGTAATCTTTATTACTTACACGCATCATCATCTTCTTCTTTTAACATGCTTTTTTCCCATTTGTATGGGGTAAGCACGATGCCTTCTTGCTGAAGGACTTTGATTTGGCTTTGGGGTAGACTTTGTAGTCTCGATCGGCTGCCCTGCCTGTCATCGCTTAGACCCCGGTAGCGTATGTACATGTATTGTACCAGTCACCAGCGCCCTTTCTCCCAGCAGCGAGGAGACGTTGCTCGGTTAGGTTGAAATATTCGGTATATTATCTAGCACTGTCCATCAGTCCTTTGAGGGTAGTTCCTCATTGGACGAGTCGGTAGAGTCTTTGAGGGTAGTTTCTTGTTGGACGAGCCGGTAAAGTTCTCGACTAGCATTCTGCTAGGCTCGAGTTCGAGTCTCCGGCCGGCCAATGAAGAATTAGAGGAATTTATTTCTGGTGATAGAAATTCATTTCTCGGTATAATGTAGTTCGGACTCCACAATAAGCTGTAGGTCCCGTTGCTAGGTAACCAATTGGTTCTTAGCCACATAAAATAAGTCTGATCCTTCGGGGCAGCCCTAGGAGAGCTGCTAATCAGCTCAGTGGTCTGGTTAAACTAAGGTGTACTTAACTTAGTCCTTTGAGGGAGTACAGTAACCTAATGGCTATTTGCACCAAACTATCCGCTCAGTAGGACAGTAGTTGTGTGATGCGTGGCTATGGCAGAGGTTTATCCCAGAGAAATCAGTAATAGAGGAAGTCTTTTTTTATGGTCTTTCTACAGGGGTAATATTATGTAAAGAGGAAGCTTTTGACAGACTAGCTAGGCAAGCAATTAGATGGGCATTTCAAAAACAGGCTGGTGGGGAGAGTCATTGAGTTACAGCCCATTTCATTCCATCTATCCATTCGCCAACATACAGTACAGAAGGTTATGTAGACGTGGCTAGCTAGCTCGGGAATCCTCGAATTCAGGGTTTCTGATATGTAGGCTCACACGCCTTTCTACCGAGATCATGAACGTGCTGATTTATATCGATGATAGACAACAATACATACAAGCTTACAAATGATGAGTTTAACAAGCAGTGTTCTCAGGCAAAAACGAACGATGGGTTTTAAATAGTGTTCAAACAACAGGTACTTTAATTTCTTGCATGTAAATAACATAAGTTAATATTCGAAATAGCATGAAATATTAATAGTCTATTAGGCTTTCTGAGGGAAATGAATGAATGGGACAGACACTGCGATGTCAGCTGAAGAGCTGAAACTTTCAGGCAATATGTGGTGGGGTTGCAATGATATTGTGGGTTTCTTTTCATGCTTGCATAGTTTTTCCTTTACAAAATATAGTTGTTCAGTGACTGGGCACTCTCTGGTTCTATTTCGCCAAACGACTTTACGAACAAAAGTTTGAAATCCCATTTAGTTCCCGTCATCGTTATAATGTTGATGTCATATATAATGCGTAAAAGACCACCTAGAGCAGTGATTCTCAAACTGGGTGCCGTGGCACCTTGGGGTGCCACAGACAGTGCCTAGGGGTGCCGCAAGATTGTCATGAGTTTTGTCTTGGCTAGATCATCTCAGTGAACATTTGCAAAAAAAAAAAAAAAAAAAAGTTTGCAGAAGTCTTCATATAATTATTATCAGTGTGTCTACTCCAATACGTTCACACACACACACACACACACATATATATATATATATATATATATATATATATATATATATATATATATATATATATATATATATATATATATATATATATATATATATATATATATATATAGTATGGAAAATAATTTTATTCATTAAATAAGAAGTTAGTTCATGCGATATGGTAGGATGGTGAAGAAAGGGTGCAACGGTGATGATTACATTAGTTAGGGTGTCATCACTCAAAAAAGATTGAGAATCACTGACCTAGACATATATTTTTTTTTTATTGTTAGGCAGTCAAATATTACTTAGATGAGATGAATAAATAAAAATTACAACAAAGAAGTATTTTTGACTGAAATGGATTGAATGTGTGCTTAAAAGAAGTTCAGTAGAATCAAATATTTGGCGAATCAGTAGATAGGCCCAGCGCTCGCTTGTCCACGCTTTGTGTTTTAGCGGCAAACGTCATTAGAGGCTAATTTTAAGTTTACGGATGTAAATATGACCTTGGTATCATGATAAAGTTATTTTCATGTGGACGCAATGAAACAGTACATTGAATGAAGTTTGAGTGACGGGAAAATCTTTTGATTTGAACAGTTTGTGAAGGCAGGTTTACTGTAGCTTTGTGTTTGAGCTGAGAAGACTCTTTCATGCAGATCGTCATGTTTATGATTTAAATAAATAGTTTATTATTAGGCAGTTTAGTATCGGTGCATTGAGCCAGCGATATCTGAAACGTTGATCGTCAGCCAATCACTTGCTACCCTCGCGCATGTGGACAAATGAGCTGACATCGACGGTGGTAAGGTTTCTGTAGCACAAAGCAAGGTCTGCAGGGAAGACTGAGGTTGGTATGCGAGAAGAGATAAAATGAATCAAGTAAAATGAAGCTCGTGGCAGCGAGAAAGTAAGCAAAGGAAATGAAAAATCCACTCGATACATTTACTGTGACCAGCTGCACGAGAGGTGCGGGTATGACCTTGCTAATCAAAATTTAACAGCTGGGCTAACAAGAGATGCCCAAGATTAACCAAACAAAAACTTCTTTCAGTTTTCTTCTGAAGATGGAAAGAGAAACCCACAAGATTCCTGTGTATAACTTGTTTACTTGTAAATATTTACATGTTACTTTTAAAAGTTTCAAAGTAACATGTAAATATTTACAAGCAAACAAGTTATCCACAGGAATCTTGTGGGTTTCTCTTTCCATGCTCAAGATTGCCAAATGTGATTGGAGCAAGATGCCCTTGATGCCATGTGGTGGTGGAAGGCAGTCATTACAAAAGAGTGAATCATTCTGCCACCTGGGGAATGGATTTGGAATATTAAAAAAAAAAACTAGTACTTATTTGATGGCATACAAGACCCTTGGGCATATAAGACGCCAACCTCCCACAATAATTAGAAGGAAATTAAAAAGAAAAATCTTTTTTGACGTTTACATTTAGTATTGTTCAGATATACAGATACAATACAGCAGAAAAAAAAAACTAGGACACACATGCCGTCAGGACAAGAGGAAAAATATTGTAAATAATAATTCTACTATAATTTACAGCAGAAAGCAGAAGCAACTGAGGTGTTGCAGAAATCCTTTTCAGTTAATAATGCCACTGAATTTTGTGAGTACTTAAATTTGTAAGCAAAATGAAAATAGAAAACAAAATTGTAATTTTGTGAGTACTAAAGTATGTAAGCAAAATGAAAATAGAAAACAAAATTGTAATTTTGTGAGTACTAAAGTATGTAAGCAAAATGAAAATTAGAAAACAAAATTGTAAACTAAACATTAGAAATTATTTTAAAAGTGTCTGTATTAGAATCAGATTTTTAGTTAGTCTGACTCAGTGAAGTTAAATATACGATTGTGATTTTGTTATGTGAAGTTGATGCGCATTTCTGGCCTCTGGCTAGCCTGCGTATTCATCAGTCTAACCTAAGCCACACACCTATCCTCTCCCCCTCCTCTGGAACAGTGTTTTTTTTTTTTTTTTACAATTTCATATCGTACAGTACTGTACTGAATACGGTAATGTGTCACATAAGTGCATATATTTTTCAGACTGTGTAATGTACATAAATATATGCATCAAGTTAAGGTAAATAATCACTTTGCTTTTCTCTCTCTCTCTCTCTCTCTCTCTCTCTCTCTCTCTCTCTCTCTCTCTCTCTCTCTCTCTCTCTCTCTCTCTTTATAAGAAAAACAGTTTTTGGTTAATCAATGTAGGCGTTGCAAAACCAGCAGGACAGTAACCAACAGGAACCCAGAAAGTCATAGAACAGGGCCCTATATGAAGACCAAGGTTTGATGGGAATTTAGGCAGAAACTACTAGACATTAGACTGGGGAGAACTCACTTCACAATCAGTTTTATCAGACGAAAATCTATTTGAGAAGTATGATAATGAATTTCAGTCTGTGGGGACACCAAGTATAAAATTCTGGGTCACTTGTGGTACAAGCTATAGTGAGTGGTCAGTGAGGTAAGCTCTGTTTAGGAAGAGTTGATAAGTGAGGTTCCCTGCGCAGGTAAAAAGAGAAGTGGAGGGAATGGTTGCTAATTTGTTCATGTCTACACCGCTGTAAATGCTGTCCATTATTATCATTATTATTAGCCAAGCCATTGCCCGATTTGTAAAAGAAGAATGATACAAATCTCAGGACTCCAGTAGATAAAGCAAACTGAAAAGTAAAAGAAAGGTATTCCACAGGATACAAAATGTAGGGGAAATAGCAAAGAAAAGCAAATGAGATAAAACAACGAAATTATAAAATAAGCCTCAACTGAACCTGTTCAGTGGGAAACAGGTTGCATAACATTTAGATTCTTGACCAACGGTCCAACTGAATGATTACTAAGGTCTTTCTTTAATGAGGTCAAAGCTGGGATAACATTTTGCAAAACTAATTGGTACTGAGCCTCATAAGAGGAAAGGATCTTAGAATTATTGAAGTACTTAGTAACGTGGCAATAAAAGGCTAGGCTGCTGCTACTACAGTCTATTCAGCTCGAACACAAGTTGACCTGCAATAAGCAGAACCTCGTTGAACTGTTGCAAAATAAATACAACTTCGAACTGGTCCCAGCATAAGTGCAGGACATTGCCACTTGTAAATATACAAAGGGTGCTAGTATAGTATGATATCTACCATCCATTTTCCACATCTGAACCCTCAGGGGCTAGTACTAAACACGGCGAAACAGCGTAGGTGAGTCACTGTTTCGCCGTGTTTAGCTCTAGCCCCTGAGGGGTCAAATGTATTTCGCCTTGTTTAGCACTAGCCCCTGAGGGGTCAAATGTATTTTGCCTTGTTTAGCACTAGCCCCTGAGGGGTCAAATGTATTTCGCCCTGTTTAGTACTAGCCCCTGAGGGGTCAAATGTATTTTGCCTTGTTTAGTACTAACCTCTGAGGGGTCAAATGTATTTCACCTTGTTTAGTACTAACCTCTGAGGGGTCAAATGTATTTCACCTTGTTTAGTACTAACCTCTGAGGGGTCAAATGTATTTCACCTGGTTTAGTACTAACCTCTGAGGGGTCAAATGTATTTTGCCTTGTTTAGCACTAGCCCCTGAGGGGTCAAATGTATTTTACCTTGTTTAGCACTAGCCCCTGAGGGGTCAAATGTATTTTGCCTTGTTTAGCACTAGCCCCTGAGGGGTCAAATGTATTTCGCCTTGATTAGTACTAACCCCAGGGCGACCAAATAGTTTTGTATATAGTCTGAAGAAGTAACTACCACAGGCCGTAACTGGGTTGTTTGGTAGAAAGCATCCTAATTTTTGGCAGGTCGCGAATAGCTTGGTGGATATCAAACTACATTAACACCTATACAAAGTATTGATATACACACGCTTCCTGTATACAGCCTAATGCACAAATAAAAGGGACGATTTTTGTATAGTGAGTGGGTAGCCCCAGCAATCCATGTTGTCAACAAATCTTGAGTTTGACAACAAGTGATGGCGAAAGGAGAAAAGTGTGCCAGGACAAATGAAAATGGTACAAAAATATTGATACATATTACAACATATGTATTCGATTGGCTTATTGCACTACATTAAAAGAATTTCAGAATTCCAGTCATCCTTTGCATTCAGATCTTTCCAAACTGTTCCATCACAACATATATGTGGTGATGGAACAGTTTGGAAAGATCTGAATAGAAAGGATGACTAGAATTCTGAAATTCTTTTAATGTATGTACAATAAGCCAATCGAATGGTGCTAGAGATCAATACTAAGATATTGAATAAAAAAAACTTAATTGAACTGAAGATTTGATCCAACAGTTTATGATATGCTAGTCAGCTGCTGAAGACTATAATAGGAACGATATTCAAACTACATCAGAATAAATACTGGTATAGCATGCATAAACAGCCAGCTTGTTTTCAAGGCCAAACCACTGTATGAATGATGACAGGCCAAAACATTACCCTGAGGAACATCAGGGAGTTAGAATTAGGAAATTCTTATATTGTATGTACAATAAGCCAATCGAATGGTGCTAGAGATCAATACTAAGATGTGGAATTAAAAAAAAACTTAATTGAACTGAAGATTTTATCCAACAGTTTATGATATGCTAGTCAGCTGCTGAAGACTGTAATAGGAACGATATTCAAACTGCATCAGAGTAAATACTGGTACAACATGCATAACCAGCCAGCTTGTTTTCAAGGCCAAACCACTGTATGAATGACAGCAGGCCAAAACATTACCCTGAGGAATACCAGGGAGTTGACATACCTGCACTTACTACTGAGCCCATTAGCAACAAGTCTTTCCAGTATATTACTAGAAATTTCAACAAAACTAAGAAATGGTTTCCCAACTCCCCAGTGTCTGAGTTTGAAAACTACAGTCTCGTGAATAGCATGGTCGAAGGCAGCTTTAAGCTCAAGGCCAATCATATAAACTCTATGACCAATTATAGGAATTTCTTCACATTTGCAAACTGTTCTCTCCATATTTTAGCAATTGCAGTACATTATTTTTATAAATATTGAAAGTAATCCCTAAGGTACCTATTGAAAATGTGTACAGTAGTCTACGGATATGAATGAGAGAGAGAGAGAGAAATCGTACTGTTTATCTTAAACACTACTGTAAGTACATTGTATTATTATTAGCTTTTTTTAAAGTTTTTCTTCAAGAGTTAAGTGTGACCAGACCACTGAGCTGATTAACAGCTCTCCTAGGGCTGGCCCGAAGGATTAGACTTATTTCACGTGGCTAAGAACCAATTGGATACCTACCAACGGGACCTACAGTTACTGTGGAATCCGAACCACATTATACCGAGAAATGAATTTCTTTCACCAGAAATAAATTCCTCTTATTCCTCATTGGCCGGTTAGAGATTCGAACGCTGGGCCAGATCTTCTTCAGTACAGCAGCTTAGTAAATGTTAAAATTTCTTAGGTCACGTACTAAAAATATATACCACGAATATTCTTACAGGGCTGAAAGGTTTTCAGTGGCACTCGGTACAAGGTAGTTGTACGTGAATGGAGACTCCTCACTGTACGTCTACAATATGTACACTAGTGTCTTTGTCACACTTGTAAGAACTACAATCGCGTCTTCGACATTTTGCAAGAACTTCAACATTACAGCAATTGGAATGCCTTAGAGAGGAGTTGGTGAGGGGTTGGTACGGGACATATATTCCTTTAGCAATGCTTTCAGAGCGATTATTATTATTGTTTTTGCTGGTCTTACTTATATTCCAGAAATTATGAAGTAGAGATAGGAATTTCTTTGACTGCTGAAGACTATTGTATTTTAGGCAAGGATTTAGCTTAAGTTCCGTATGCACTCAGACATTCAGTTTCAAAATGGATAAATAGGAAAACAAACATATTAAATACACATTTCATCTGTTGTCATTGTTCTTTTCATCTAGTTGTGGTCCTGTTTTCAGGTATACACGCTCGCGAATGGGTTAGTCCATCTGCTGCTTTGTACGTTATAGAAACACTTCTCGCTAATACCGCGCTTACAAGCAGCATTGAATGGCAGATTATGCCCATGCTAAATCCTGATGGGTATGTTTATACTTGGACCCAGGTAAGTTGATGGGATATTTTACATATACCAGTTCTGTTTCCATTCGTTGAATCTAATAAGCATTACCTGACAAGTAACATCCAACATTTGAATGTTATTATCATAAGGGCTTATAGATATTCAGTCGTTTCGATACTCCTCATCCTTTATAGAATCGTTTGTGGCGCAAGAACAGGTCTCCTTCTCCCACTTGCATTGGCGTTGACCTCAACAGAAATTTTGGATTTCAGTGGGGAGGTAAGTCTCAGTCGTCATCAGTCCTAGGGAATGTTTGATATATATTTACTCAGGTGAGAAAGGTGGTAGGTAATGAAAATTCAGGGGTGACTTCGAGCAATTACTTTCAATAAGAGTTTTTGCTGAGAGACAGGTTGATGAGTAAACGGATTTTACTGTGAGGATAAAATTTTGTATCACTGGAGTGAGTGTTCTGAAGAATTTACAATCTTCTGTAGATACAAAAGGGGCGGGTTTAAATGACGCAGTAATGGAATAGGTAATAAGAATTTGAAAAATTTTGCAACTGTGACAGCTGATGATGTAGGGAAGGCAATGAACAGGCAAGACTGTAAAGGCACCCAGAGTTATGGGATCACAGTTAAGCTGCTGCATTAAGGCCCATCCAAACGATCGAGCACAGCTTGACGGGCACTGCCCGCAAACGAGCAAAGCCCACAGGTAAAACTGGAGTGTTGTTCACACGGTGCCGAGCTGGCCCAGTCAAACCTGGGCACAGCCAGAGCGTGTGGTTGTTCAGGCAGGACCTGCAGATTGTGCGCGGTACGATAACTACCAGTATGGTGGCCACCAAGATGCTGAGCTGGCCCAGGCCCAGTCTATGGAAGCAAGGGGCAGAGGTTGTCATTCTTCACTCGAGTGTTTGACAGGCTATTGATCAGTGGCCGAGACCTCATGTTCTACATTTAATAGAACTTTATCGGGAACACCCTTGCCTTTGGAATGTAAAATTGAACATATATATATATATATATATATATATATATATATATATATATAGCATAATAATTGCTGTGTGTATATGTTCAATTTTACATTCCAAAGGCAAGGGTGTTCCCGATAAAGTTCTGTTAAATGTAGAACATGAGGTCTCGGCCACTGATCTATAGCCTGTCAAACACTCGAGTGAAGAATGACAACTTCTGCCCCTTGCTTCCATAGAAGCCTCGTGTGTCTGGCAGTGACGTCATATTACCGGCCACGGGCAGTGTCTGGCGTTTTTGCTGAACAACCAACACAGGAGCTTTGCCCGTGTTTTAGCGGGCACAAGCGGTAAACTTGTTACAGGCAAACTGCTCGCTTGTGCATGCGGGCAATGCTTGATCGTCTGGACGGGCATTTAGTGTCTGGCGTTTTCGCTGAACAACCAACACAGGAGCTTTGCCCGTCGGTAAACTTGTTAACGGGCAAACTGCTCGCCTGTGCACGCGGGCAATGCTCGATCGTCTGGACGGGCATTTAGAGTAGTTGTATGACTTACTAGGGTAAGATATGTCTAGATGAGGGAAATGGTCTGAGTAAATGGAAAATGGGTTTATTTATAATTCTCCCCTTATTTAAAGGCAAAGATGATAGAGATGATTATGAATTATAAGGACAGAAAATTACATGGAAATATGTTTGTTAGGTTTTGGACTGAGGAGAGATTGGTAAGGGAAGAAAAAAAAGGGTTTAAACAACGCTGAAGGTATATCAGAAAGTTTTCAAGAAACAGTCTTATGTGAAGTTTTAGAATAACAGGAAAACCATGGACTTAGGTTATTGGGAATTTTTTGAACAGAAGGTAATTTGCTGAAAGGGATTAGAAATATGTAAGATGAAAGCAAAACTTGTTTTAGAATACGCAGCTCTGAGAGCTACCAGTTTGGTGCAAAATTGATTCTCCACCGCTATTTAATATTAGGCCTGTAACTGGCACCCATGGGGATTCCCATTTCTTGTCTGTCAATTTTGTCAGATTAAAATATTAATGGTAACACAAAATTTCAGTGTTTTAATAAAGTTAATTTTATTAACAGTAATTTTGTTATTCTTATTGTATATTTCTAAATCATATTTATCATGTAAGGCCGCAACGCAATCTAATTATATCATCATGTGTTTCACTAAGTACCCAGAGCACTAAAATCAAAAGAAGAAATGAAATTACCAGGACTTACAGGATTAGCGTTACGTAACTGAATCGATTCTAGTTTTTAACTGTTATTATATCCAGTTATTATAACCAGTGTTTTCATTCATATTATAAAGTTTATCTAGAATTAAGTTAAGCATAGTTCTAATGTCTTTATTAGTGCAGTTTACTGAGCTCGGTACATATTTAAATTTTTTAGGACTTTTATGGAATTTCAGTATTGTATATATGAAAGGAAAATGAAATGAAGAAGGTACCACTTAATATGACTCGAGTATGTATATATATATATATATATATATATATATATATATATATATATATATATATATATATATATATATATATATATATATATATATATATATATATATATATATATATATATGCATTATAATGTATATGTGTATGTTTTTGGTCGTTTTTTATAAGACGCATGAAATTAAATGGATTCGTTTTAATAATTAATTACGCTTTGTAATAGAGTTTATGTGATGAAAGAGGTGAGTCTTGTAGTTACCTTGTAATAAAAGTCTAATGCTAATTGCTTGCAGAAATGTTCCAATATTAATACTGGCTCTCCTGTTTCAGTGGAGATTTGAGTGTTTGGCAGGATGTCTGTGTGATGAAAGAGACATTTAATCCCAAAATTTAGTACCAGATAGCTTCATCTGCTAAACTGATATGATAATATTGACCTAAATTAGTGGCCTCCTTGAAGGTGGATGACTAGCAAGTAGATACTTAGCTTACTCTGGAAGTCTTCACTTTTTATATTGGCCTGCATATAACAGTGAGGTCTCATATGCGCACTAGTGTGCAGATACTTTGGAAACGATAAATATTTTAAATATTTTGGGATAGGTATCTTCCAAGGTGGTTTTCATCTTAATCATCATCAACATTAAGAATTTTATACATCAGATATTTTCTTTGAGTGTGTTACAGAGCAGCACATTCCAAATGTCATTTGAGTATTCTACCTCTAAAGCTTGCCTGCTCTTCCACAGCTATATATTGATCCTAACTCCTCCCTTCCTCATTTGCTGTTCTTGCACATTCCAGGCATTAATAATTCCTCCCTTCCTCATTTGCTGTTCTTGCACATTCCAGGCATTAGTGATTCCTCCCTTCCTTATTTGCTGTTCTTGCACATTCCAGGCATTAATAATTCCTCCCTTCCTCATTTGCTGTTCTTGCACATTCCAGGCATTAATAATTCCTCCCTTCCTCATTTGCTGTTCTTGCACATTCCAGGCATTAATAATTCCTCCCTTCCTCATTTGCTGTTCTTGCACATTCCAGGCATTAATAATTCCTCCCTTCCTCATTTGCTGTTCTTGCACATTCCAGGCATTAATAATTCCTCCCTTCCTCATTTGCTGTTCTTGCACATTCCAGGCATTAATAATTCCTCCCTTCCTCATTCGCCGTTCTTGTACATTCCAGGCATGAGTAATTCCTCCCTTCCTCATTTGCTGTTCTTGTACATTCCAGGCATGAGTAATTCCTCCCTTCCTCATTTGCTGTTCTTGCACATTCCAGGCATGAGTGATTCATCCCTTCCTCATTTGCTGTTCTAGTACATTCCAGGCATTAGTAATTCCTCCCTTCCTCATTTGCTGTTCTAGTACATTCCAGGCATTAGTAATTCCTCCCTTCCTCATTTGCTGTTCTTGCACATTCCAGGCATGAGTGATTCCTCCTGTCCTCATTTGCTCTTCTTGTACATTCCAGGCATGAGTAATTCCTCCCTTCCTCATTTGCTGTTCTTGTACATTCCAGGCATGAGTAATTCCTCCCTTCCTCATTTGCTGTTCTTGCACATTCCAGGCATGAGTGATTCATCCCTTCCTCATTTGCTGTTCTTGTACATTCCAGGCATGAGTAATTCCTCCCTTCCTCATTTGCTGTTCTTGTACATTCCAGGCATGAGTAATTCCTCCCTTCCTCATTTGCTGTTCTTGCACATTCCAGGCATTAGTAATTCCTCCCTTCCTCATTTGCTGTTCTTGTACATTCCAGGCATCAGTAATTCCTCCCTCCCTCATTTGCTGTTCTAGTACATTCCAGGCATGAGTAATTCCTCCCTTCCTCATTTGCTGTTCTTGTACGTTCCAGGCATTAGTAATTCCTCCCTTCCTCATTTGCTGTTCTAGTACATTCCAGGCATGAGTAATTCCTCCCTTCCTCATTTGCTGTTCTTGTACGTTCCAGGCATTAGTAATTCCTCCCTTCCTCATTTGCTGTTCTAGTACATTCCAGGCATGAGTAATTCCTCCCTTCCTCATTTGCTGTTCTTGTACATTCCAGGCATGAGTAATTCCTCCCTTCCTCATTTGCTGTTCTTGTACATTCCAGGCATGAGTAATTCCTCCCTTCCTCATTTGCTGTTCTTGCACATTCCAGGCATTAGTAATTCCTCCCTTCCTCATTTGCTGTTCTTGTACATTCCAGGCATCAGTAATTCCTCCCTCCCTCATTTGCTGTTCTAGTACATTCCAGGCATGAGTAATTCCTCCCTTCCTCATTTGCTGTTCTTGTACGTTCCAGGCATGAGTAATTCCTCCCTTCCTCATTTGCTGTTCTAGTACATTCCAGGCATTAGTAATTCCTCCCTTCCTCATTTGCTGTTCTAGTACATTCCAGGCATGAGTAATTCCTCCCTTCCTCATTTGCTGTTCTTGTACGTTCCAGGCATTAGTAATTCCTCCCTTCCTCATTTGCTGTTCTAGTACATTCCAGGCATTAGTAATTCCTCCCTTCCTCATTTGCTGTTCTAGTACATTCCAGGCATTAGTAATTCCTCCCTTCCTCATTTGCTGTTCTTGTACATTCCAGGCATCAGTAATTCCTCCCTCCCTCATTTGCTGTTCTAGTACATTCCAGGCATTAGTAATTCCTCCCTTCCTCATTTGCTGTTCTTGTACATTCCAGGCATGAGTAATTCCTCCCTCCCTCATTTGCTGTTCTAGTACATTCCAGGCATGAGTAATTCCTCCCTTCCTCATTTGCTGTTCTTGTACGTTCCAGGCATGAGTAATTCCTCCCTTCCTCATTTGCTGTTCTAGTACATTCCAGGCATGAGTAATTCCTCCCTTCCTCATTTGCTGTTCTAGTACATTCCAGGCATTAGTAATTCCTCCCTTCCTCATTTGCTGTTCTTGTACATTCCAGGCATCAGTAATTCCTCCCTCCCTCATTTGCTGTTCTAGTACATTCCAGGCATTAGTAATTCCTCCCTTCCTCATTTGCTGTTCTTGTACATTCCAGGCATCAGTAATTCCTCCCTCCCTCATTTGCTGTTCTAGTACATTCCAGGCATGAGTAATTCCTCCCGTCATGTGCTGTTCTTGCACATTACGAGCATTAGTAATTCCTCCCTTCCTCATTTGCTGTTCTTGTACATTCCAGGCATGAGTAATTCCTCCCTTCCTCGTGTGGTGTTCTTGTACATTCCAGGCATTAATTCGTCCCTTCCTCATTTGCTGTTCTTGTACATTCCAGGCATTAATTCCTCCCTTCCTCATTTGCTGTTCTTGCACATTCCAGGCATTAATTCCTCCCTTCCTCATTTGCTGTTCTTGCACATTCCAGGCATTAGTAATTCCTCCCTTCCTCATTTGCTGTTCTTGCACATTCCAGGCATTAATTCCTCCGTTCCTCATTTGCTGTTCTTGTACATTCCAGTCATTAGTAATTCCTCCCTTCCTCATGTGCTGTTCTTGCACATTCCAGGCATTAATTCCTCCCTTCCTCATTTGCTGTTCTTGCACATTCCAGGCATTAATAATTCCTCCCTTCCTCATTTGCTGTTCTTGTACATTCCAGTCTTTAGTAATTCCTCCCTTCCTCATGTGCTGTTCTTGCACATTCCAGGCATGAGTAATTCCTCCCGTCCTCATTTGCTGTTCTTGCACATTCCAGGCATGAGTAATTCATCCCGTCCTCATTTGCTGTTCTTGCACATTCCAGGCATTAGTAATTCCTCCCTTCATTTATATTTTATAGTCGTGCGGATCTCTTAACACATTCTGTTACATTCAATACGAAGGTGTTACATTCAATACAAAGTCCTTCATTGCAAAGAGATGTTAGTTATGAAACAATACAGTTTAGTGCAACTAATTTCTCTCCTGTTTCAAGGTCTCGGGACAAGTAGTGACCCTTGCTCGGATATTTACAAAGGACCATCAGCATTTAGCGAACCAGAAAGCAGGGCTCTCAGAGATGCCATGTTGCCCCTCAAGGGCAAAGTGAAGGTATTGTATTTTGTGTGATTTTTACCAGCTTTGTCTTGTTAAGGCTTTCATCATCTCCGCTTATTCCCATTTTTTATATAAGGTAAGCACGATGCCTTCTTTTGAAGGACTTTGATTTGGCGTTGGGGTAGACCGTAGCCTCGATCGGCTGCCCCGCCTGACATCGCTTAGACCCCGGTAGTGCATGTGTACATGTATCGTACCAAATCCCCAGCTCCCTTTCTCCCAGCAGCGAGGAGAGTTAAGCTGTTAGGTCGACAGTTCGAGACGTGTGAGGTGTCAGAAAATAATATCCTTCAGTTCCGATTTACTGTTTTCATCAGAGTCATATGGGGAACTGTGTGCACGGAATTCGTAAATGTTACTGATATTCGGTTGGACCTATAAAAGTTAAGATTTTTAACTCGGTGGTTTGGCTGCAAATGGTTCAGTTTACAAGCAGCCGCGCTTGAGTTATTGCCAAATAATTTTACTAGCCATACTTATTTATGAATGACTACTGCACTTTGTTATTTTTTAAATGATACATCTTTCAAGGTATTATTATCGTAATTACAATTTATTTTAAGACCAATAAATCACATCTTAAGTGAGAAGGAAAATGTTGGAGGAAGTTAGAGTTACAAGATACTTTATAAAGTTTATCAAAATCTTGTACAGGAATTACAGTAACTACAAAATTATGTGTATATTAAAAATGGCTTCCTTTTATGATACTAGTAACTGTTTTCCTTTATAGCATAATCCAAGACAAATGATCATTTGTAATGGTAATTAAATAGAGTATTTCAAAACATGTGATTATTTAAATCTAGACTGTTTTATACAGCATTTGCAATAATAACAAAATCGTCATTTAAAGGTCAACTTAATTTAATCAAAGATGTATGAAACTAATTTGACTAAATTTAGTATTCATATACATTGAATTGTGGAATGAAATAAAACTTTGGGCTCATTTTCAAAACGTGATTATTTAAATCTAGACTGTTTTGTACAGCGTGTGCAATAATAACAAAATAGTCATTTAAAGGTAAACTTAATTTAATTAAAGATGTATGAAACTAATTTGACTAAATTTAGTATTCATATACATTGAATTGTGGACTGAAATGAAATTTTGGGATCATTTCCATTTTCAGGCATACATAACTTTCCACTCGTACGGCCAGTACATCCTGTACCCTTGGGGCTACTCAACGCAAGTCACGCACCCACTCACAACGACCATGGTCAGTTATTTTATTCTCTGCCTCTGTTGATGTGTGATTGCAGTATGTGAGTGAAGCTGAAAGAAAAGAAACATGGAACGGGAAATAGACTTGAACATTACCTCATAAACAACATACATGAGCACATATATATCTGGACTTCAGACCAGGATGTTTGATTGACAGTGAGCACATATATATATCTGGACTTTAGACCAGGCTGTTTGATTGACAGCGCCTTTCTCCTGCTTCCTTTCTCTCTGATTACATGAAGGAACTTGCCAATCGGAGTGTGTGGGTGGACCCATTTCAGAAGTACAGAAAACCAAGTGCTAATATAAGTACTGTTATATCCAAATAGATGGGCTAAACTTGGATGTCTTTAAGCAGGGTTAGTTCCTCGTTGGAGGAGTCGGTAGAGTTCTCGGCTAGCACTCTGCTAGACCCGAGTTCGAGTCTCCAGCCGGCCAATGAAGAATTAGAGGTCTTTATTTCTGGTGATAGAAATTCATTTCTCGGTATAATGTGGTTCGGATTCCACAAGAAGCTGTAGGTCCCGTTGCTGGGTAACCGGTTGGTTCTTAGCCACGTAAAATAAATATAATCCTTTGGGCCAGCCCTAGGAGAGCTGTTAATCAGCTCAGTGGTCTGGTTAAACTAAGGTATACTTAACTTTTTAAGCAGGGTAAATGCTACACTGTCGTCACATATGGTCATTTTTATTCCTACCTCTGTAGGATGAAAAATGAGAGAAGCGGCCAGCATTACTCTGCTTAGAAACACCAGACCATATTTCAAGAAGGTTCTGTGGCTTTTACTCACTGATTAGGTGGCATGGCTAAGGTAGAAAAGTATACCTTAGTTTAGCCAGACCACTGAGCTGATTAACAGCTCTCCTACGGCTGGCCCGAAGGATTAGATTTATTTTACGTGGCTAAGAACCAACTGGTTACCTAGCAACGGGACCTATACGTGGCTAAGAACCAACTGGTTACCTGTCAACGGGACCTATATGTGGCTAAGAACCAACCAGTTACGTAGCAACAGGATCTACAGCTTATTGTGGAATCCGAACCACATTATAGTGAGAAATGAATTTCTATCACCAGAAATAAATTCCTCTAATTCTTCATTGGCCGGTCGGAGAATCAAACTTGGGGCCAGCAGAGTGCTAGCTGAGAACGGTACCCACCCGTCCAATGAGGAACTGGCTGAGGCAGAGGGTAGTTATGCCAAAAGTTAGTGAGTACGCCTCTTTTTATGTTTATCAGGATAAACTTCATTCATTATGATAACTTTTTCATATTGTTAACTCTCGTTACATTTGTCAATTACACAAGTTCAGAATATCTTTTACAGATTTATAATGGCTCAGCAACAAATCACCAACTTATGAAACGTTGTTGTTGTTGTTGGTAAGCACAGAGTGGGTCCCTGCAGAGTCGGTGTGACCTGATCAAATATACACCTGTCAGTGATTTATGAGTGTCTCTAAGTCCCATCATCATCAGTGAATGGCGGGAATTTATGAATAATGAACATGACAAAAAAATTGAAGCAGATTAAATCAGCTGTTAGATTATTATTTTATTTTATTCCAAAAAAGCCACATTGAAGAATATTATCCCTGTTTCGAGTTTCTTAAATTGCACCCAAGTGTAATTTAAGAATAACCCTCTCAACCCCCGTCTCTGAAGGCAGAGAATGTAGAACAACAGTTATGATCAAATATATATCTTATGTGATTGTCTAACTTTTCACCCAGCAAAGTATATCGCGCGTCGGAAACAAATCCTTGAAACAAATGCTTAAGTTCCATTATTTTGAATGAGACATAATGATTAAAAACAAAGCCCTTAGGCCAGCTCCATATTTTTACTCATTGGTCTAATAATACTAATAATGTGAGTATACAGTGCGCTTGTCCGTATACTGTATAATATACTTTTTGCACTTTCCTTTTTCATAAAAAATTTCTGCTGTGCAAATGCAGGCAATTAAATATAGAAATCGGCTGCTTTTTGTATTGCTGAAATAAATATTGCAGCCATATTAACGGTACCACTGTCAAAGGAAGAAGTTCACGCACATTTTCTGAGATACTTATTCCGATGAATCAGTCAATATTCCCTCTTTCATCTGTTTATTTATTCTGGCTTCCTGCTTACCACGAATTTGGGTCTCTGGTGTTTGTGCCTCTCCTCCTGTCTTCTCTGAGGTTGCTATCCACGATATGAATTCTATTTGTATTGAAATCTCCTGTCTACTCTTACTTGCATTAATAGCCGCATTGAAAAATCCGGAATCGAATAAACCTTTTCTCTTGTCTTCAGCTAGCCAGTTTTGATTTTCACTTGTGACAATTTAGTGTTTTTAGGATGCTTTTAATAGTTTTTACACTAACATTTTCAAAGCATCTGAAAAGATGCCTTGGAAATGTTAACCAAGGAGACAGTTTCATTAAGTTCCTTTCTGTAGTGTGAGATGCCTTGGAAATGTGAACCTAGCTGACAGTTTCATTAAGTTCCTTTCTGTAATCTGAGATGCCTTGGAAATGTGAACCAAGGAGACAGTTTCATTAAGTTCCTTTCTGTAATCTGAGATGCCTTGGAAATGTGAACCAAGCTGACAGTTTCATTAAGTTCCTTTCTGTAATCTGAGATGCCTTGGAAATGTGAACCTAGCTGACAGTTTCATTAAGTTCCTTTCTGTAATCTGAGATGCCTTGGAAATGTGAACCAAGGAGACAGTTTCATTAAGTTCCTTTCTGGAATCTGAGATGCCTTGGAAATGTGAACCAAGCTGACAGTTTCATTGAGTTCCTTTCTGTAATCTGAGATGCCTTGGAAATGTGAACCAAGCTGACAGTTTCATTAAGTTCCTCTCTGTAATCTGAGATACCTTGGAAATGTTAACCAAGCTGACAGTTTCATTAAGTTCCTTTCTGGAATCTGAGATGCCTTGGAAATGTTAACCAAGCTGACAGTTTCATTAAGTTCCTCTCTGTAATCTGAGATACCTTGGAAATGTGAACCAAGCTGACAGTTTCATTGAGTTCCTTTCTGTAATCTGAGATGCCTTGGAAATGTGAACCAAGCTGACAGTTTCATTAAGTTCCTCTCTGTAATCTGAGATACCTTGGAAATGTTAACCAAGCTGACAGTTTCATTAAGTTCCTTTCTGGAATCTGAGATGCCTTGGAAATGTTAACCAAGCTGACAGTTTCATTAAGTTCCTCTCTGTAATCTGAGATACCTTGGAAATGTTAACCAAGCTGACAGTTTCATCAAGTTCCTTTCTGTAACCTGAGATGCCTTGGAAATGTGAACCAAGCTGACAGTTTCATTAAGTTCCTTTCTGTAACCTGAGATACCTTGGAAATGTGAACCAAGCTGACAGTTTCATTGAGTTCCTTTCTGGAATCTGAGATACCTTGGAAATGTGAACCAAGCTGACAGTTTCATCAAGTTCCTTTCTGGAATCTGAGATGCCTTGGAAATGTGAACCAAGCTGACAGTTTCATCAAGTTTCTTTCTGGAATCTGAGATGCCTTGGAAATATCAACCAAGCTAACAGTTATATCAGGTTCCTTTCTGTAATCTGAGATGCCTTGGAAATGTGAACCAAGCTGACAGTTTCATTAAGTTCCTTTCAGTAATCTGTTTGTTTCTTATCTGACGGCTTTCTTTACGCTGCTAAGTATCCCTGCCGTGTTTCCCATTGGAGAGTAATCCTCAGGACTGGAGTCTTCTTTACCATTTCTTCCTTTCCTCCAGTCATCTTCAATCCTCTTCTTGTCCCATCCATTTATATATGAAAGTTTTATTCTAGGTAAACACTTTCACTTCTCTTCTCAAGCTTCTTCAGATGTCATATTTGGGCATGTAGATGTTGAGGCAAACGTCTTAATTTTTCTTTTTAATAATCAAAGACTTGTTTTGATTTTCAAGACTGTTGAAGCTTAACCTGCAATAATACGGATTTCATTTTTATAATGTAGTATTATGGGATCATTACATCTGTAGAGTTTATTAGAAATAAAACTTAGCTTCTCTCTATAAGTCTATATGCTCTATATATTACATGCATTTTTGTAAGCAGCTTATCCAAATGGATAAGAGACTTATCTGTACTGAAAGCATTGTTCCAATATCCAAGAATGGTATCTTGTTATTTTACTTCTGGATTGAGTCTCGTCATCAAATTAGCAACTGCAGTACTTCTGGTTTGGCATTCATCACTTCTGTCTGAAGGCAACATCTCCAGATTAAAAAAAAAATCTGTTATTTGCTCTTAAAAATTACTTTACCTAATGCACTTGCGGCTCCTATATATCATGGCTTTTGTAGATAGCATAGTTTATTGACATCACTAAAGATTAAAGTTTAACATATATTTGCATTAGTCAGTTTTCTTTATTGTTATTTCAATGGAGCTTTTAGTAGTCAAAAAGTTTTGTTTTGATTTGTCCTACATGGTTTTTAATTTTTGAGTGGAAATAAAAATATTTCAAATTCTTATTTAGCTATGACTGATGAACTTTCAACCTTCAGAATACTGCTGGGAAAGCAATGGCCCAAAAAATAAAAACAAAAACTGCAGCTGTGTACAGTGTTGGCAACGCTGCTCGACTTCTTTGTAAGTAACACTAAAAATTTTTGTTAAGTAATTTCTAATAAAGTTTTAGTTAATTTAGTAAATGCAAAATAAGAATAATAATTTTGTTCTTTGATGTCGATATTTATCATTGTTGTTACTCTATAGTCTATACCCAAGTTAGCACTGTATTTGAAAGTAATGGCTGCAGCAGTGGTGTTGAGTTAGCAGCGAATGTTTTTCGATTTTTCTGATAATTTCCTTTTCTGTCAGACAGTGATTCACTGTGAGTTGTCCAATCCAATGATCAATTGTAATTTTTCTTTAATATGAATTTCAGACACCTTTGGAAGAGTTCTTCAGTCAATTTATAAAGTAAATAGAATAATTATAGGGCATTAAAGAGTCCTTCCATTAAAGCAGCACTTAATCACTCAAAACATAATAGAAAGTGGGAATCAACAAACATGGCTTTGTGGGTCATATTTTTTACACCAGTGTTGAACTGTATGGTGGTGGTCATCAGCTTGTCATCGATTGGTCATCTGCTTGATGGTGATTGGTTGAAAGCTTGCCTCCATGAACCATCTGGTTGATACAGTGTCAAGGTTGCATTACTGCAACTGGAACAAGCTCGTCAGGACAGGCTGGATAGTTTATATATTGTAAGATCATGGTGGGATAGAGTTAGAATCCATTGTGTCGTTGCCAGTGGGTGTAGTTTACTGTATTGGAGGTTTTCACATTTTGTTATGTAAAAACACCAACTAGGTTACATTACAGGAAGATTTGATAGTTCGGATTTTCGGCTCTTTATGGAACTAAGGTTAAGTATACCTTAGTTTAACCAGACCACTGAGCTGATTAACAGCTCTCCTAGGGCTGGCCCGAAGGATTAGATTTTATTTTACGTGGCTAAGAACCAATTGGTTACCTAGCAACAGGACCTACAGCTTATTGTGGAATCCGAACCACATTATAGAGAGAAATGAATTTCTATTACCAGAAATAAATTCCTCTTATTCTTCATTGGCCGGTCGGAGATTCGAACTCGCGGCCATCAGAGTGCTAGCTGAGAACGGAACCCACTCGCCCAACGAGGTACTTCTTTAAGGAACTACAAACAGTTATTACCAGTAGCACACTCTTTGGCGCTGCTGGTAGATGTGAGGCTTTGCTGGGTTGGGGAAGAGTATGTAGTTAATCACCGTAGCTTCTAATGGCACCCTCTTGAGCCATTACACGACAACCTCTTTGGAAGTCACGTCATAGTCAGGCTAATGCAAGTGGGAGGCTATCCACATAACTGCATTGAATCTGGTAGACTACATTAATTTCTTTTGGGGCATCAAGTATGGAAGGAGCAAGGTTTTTCCTTGCAACAGTGCTTCAGGTCTTCATGGGTGTTACAGATATCAACTGGACGGGTTGGTATAATTCTCGACTAGCACTCTGCTGGGCCCGCGTTCGATTCTCCGACCGGCCATTGAAGAATTAGAGAAATTTAATTCTGGTGATAGAAATTCATTTCTCGTTACAATGTGGCTCGGATTCCACAATAAGCTGTATATCCCGTTGCTAGGTAACCAATTGGTTCTTAGCCACGTAAAATAAGTCTAATCCTTCGGGCCAGCCGTAGGGGAGCTGTTAATCAGCTCAGTGGTCTGGTTAAGCTAAGGTATAATTATCAACCTTTGGTCTGGCCATTGTTAGAAGGTGTGGCATGCGCATTAAATTCCATACATCATGCAGGGTATGCTGATACTGCTTGTGTGTAGTGCTCATGCTGTCTAAGCATGTTGGTAAGGCATGACTGGGGCTTAGTTAACAGTTAAAAAGCCCTTAACAGTTAGTGCACTCCATCACCAACCCCAGCACCCAAGATGGGGTACACTAACTCTTAAGTGCTTTTTAACTGTTAACTGTTAAAAAGCCCTTGACAGTTAGTTCACTAACTGTTAAGGGCTTAACAGTTAGTGCACTAACTGTTACGGGCTTTTTAATTTCTTCACCTATCTCCTTACAGGAGCAAATGTTGTTTACAAGCACCTGGGCCATACGGTCATACCATAAGGAAGGGTGGGTGTCAGATCACCAAATGTTAATGCTGATAATGCTGCTCTTATGCTGGACGGAGCAAATTCCATATCTGTTCATTCGAGACCTAGACTGAAATCCTTTTTATGTACTTCTGTTATGAAGCTGGTGTTGAGTAATACCAGTAGTACTTGATGCAGGGAAGCTTCCCTTTAGATTTGACCTTTGATGTGCAGCATAATCAAAGGACACAACAGACGTGAGTTCTGTGAGGAAAGAAAGCTTCCCTTCACCCATATCTTAGTCATACAAAGAAAAAGCTTCCCTTCATCGATATCTTAGTCATACAAAAAGAAAGCTTCCCTTCATCGATATCTTAGTCGTACAAAAAGAAAGCTTCCCTTCATCGATATCATAGTCGTACAAAAAGAAAGCTTCCCTTCATCGATATCTTAGTCATACAAAAAGAAAGCTTCCCTTCATCGATATCTTAGTCATACAAAAGAAAGCTTCCCTTCATCGATATCTTAGTCATACAAAAAGAAAGCTTCCCTTCATCGATATCTTAGTCATACAAAAAGAAAGCTTCCCTTCATCGATATCTTAGTCATACAAAAGAAAGCTTCCCTTCATCGATATCTTAGTCATACAAAAGAAAGCTTTCCTTCATCGATATCTTAGTCATACAAAAAGAAAGCTTCCCTTCATCGATATCTTATACAAAAGAAAGCTTCCCTTCATCGATATCTTAGTCATACAAAAAGAAAGCTTCCCTTCATCGATATCTTAGTCATACAAAAAGAAAGCTTCCCTTCATCGATATCTTAGTCATACAAAAAGAAATCTTCACTTCATCCATATCTTAGCCGTGCAAAAAGAAAGCTTCCCTTCATCGATATCTTAGTCATGCAAAAGAAAGCTTCCCTTCATTGATATCTTATACAAAAGAAAGCTTCCCTTCATCGATATCTTATCTTATACAAAAGAAAGCTTCCCTTCATCGATATCTTAGTCAGACAAAAGAAAGCTTCCCTTTATCGATATCTTAGTCATACAAAAGAAAGCTTCCCTTCATCGATATCTTGTACAAAAGAAAGCTTCCCTTCATCGATATCTTAGTCAGACAAAAGAAAGCTTCCCTTTATCGATATCTTAGTCGTGCAAAAGAAAGGTTCCCTTCATAGATATCTTAGTGGTACAAAAGTGACAATGACCTGGCAAATAAAGTTTTTGTCGATTATTCCAGTTAACTAAAGAATGTCAAATATTCCAGTCTAGACCTTTGCTTGGATATACATAGAGAATACCTAGATGTTTTAACTGCAGTGTCTTCAGTGCTTACATTTGGAAAGCTTTCAACCACTGTTCCTCTTAACAAGCGGCCCTGAAGGAACTTCACCTTGCCAACTAGGTACACCACACAATGGGTACTCCATCACTTCAAAGAAACAAATCTCTGATCATTATCTACCATCGAGCTCATACAGTAATAGTACTGATCATCAGGAGAGAACGCACACCACTGACACTGTTAAATGACCATGCCACGCCTTGTAGCACTGGCCAAGCCATTTGCATTTTAATTTACTGAAATTCACGAAGACTTCAAGACTCCATTACAACACCCAGACATTTCATGGTGGTGAGCCTTCGAATAATCCACAGCTTCAAGATCCACCACTAGCACTTAAGAATAGCCAGCATTCCTGTTTTAATCTACTCCCACTTATTATTAGACCGTAGTTCTGTTTACTGTGTATGTTAAATAAAAGAAAATTTTCAGTCGTGTGCAACCTCACTCAAAAATTCGAAAATGATTGATTGACAACTGACACTTAATTAACCTCTTCCCTAAAGAAAATCAATTCTTTGAGAAACAGAAAAGTTTTACTGCAGAATTTATTTAATTGAAACAGCGTTTCTTTTCAATGAATCCTGCATAAAAAGAAGGTTTCTTACCCAATTATTATAATGATATTTAATCACAGCTTTTCATCCGATCTTGAAAAAAACTTGGCAGAAGGTCGTAAAGCATTAAAAAAATTATTAAATGTAGAATTCATATATATCGTTCAAAATGTAATAAGTAAAAAAAAATTTTGAATATTTCATTTTCAAGTTTGGTGCATTGGAACTTTTCTTCTAAAATATGTATTATTTAATGTTTAAATTTCGATTTGTCTTTGGTGAGGAGCTAATTATATTGGAAATTTATGTGAAGTAAAAATAGCCATAGAACGTTCTCACAGGATGGAATGCTCATGTGACAAAAAGAATGGACTGGAGAAACTCAGTGAACATTGATGAATCCCTGTTTTTACTCTTCACTAATAATGACAGTTAAAACCTATGACAGTATTCTTCTGATGGCTCTGGTCATCTCCAAGAAATAATTTAAACATCTGAAATGCCTCTGATATAGTATTACAGGCAGTCTCCGGTTATCGGCAACCCGGTTTTACGGCACTTGTCTAGCAACGACGATAACCGGATTTTCGACACCGATTCCCGGTTACAGGCAATGATCCTCAGTTATCAGCGGCGCTGATCCCCGGTTATCGGCGCCGATAACCGGATACCGGCGCTGATAACCGAGGATTGGCACTATTACCGCCAATTTTCGGTTGTCGCTGATTTTCGGTTATCGTCACGCTGTCGGAAACGGAACCCCACCGATAACCAGGAACTGCCTGTATATCTATAGTGAAAAGAAAGAGGTTACTATCATATAGGGCACTGTCATACACACATTATAAGATGCTTTATCTGTAACAAGTAGCAGTGAATACATAGGATTTAGACATCATGTAGGTAAAGTACAATTTAAAGCTAAAAATATAGATCTAAGTCTGAATAGCAACATGTGCTTCTGCATGTCCTTAAATAAGGAAAGTAAACCCAAGACTGGAAGAGCATAATATAGATGATATGACAGAACCCAAGGTTTGAGAATCAGATATGTAGTCAACTCTCGAGAAAAAACTACAGAAAATGACACCTGAGAAAATACATAGATACTTCGGTGTACTAGGCAAAATTTCATTGAATGAAAGGAATGTTGATCACTCCCCATAATATGCTATGGATTTTTGTTGTAGTGTACACACACATACACTGAATGGTGGGGTTCATTTTCCGAAATGCTAAAACCTGTTACATTTGATAATAAGAAGAGCATTGCATTATAAGCTGGTTTAGTAACTTGAAACATTTTAGGATAGTGATAACAGTCTTTTGAGGGGGGGAAAACATTTATATCAAGGAGTGCATTCTAGAATTTTCCCTTGGAAGTCAACTGGTGTAATATTCCGAATAATTACTGCTTGGGAACTAAATAAATCGCTCATAGTTGGCCGACAAGATTCAAAATTGTTGTTTAAACAGAGTTACCAAGAGTGGTAAATGACTGAATGACCTGTGTATGGCCTATTCAAAGAGAATTTAGTATTTTAACTCAGGTCCGATTACTGTACATAATAATAATAATAATAATAATAATAATAATAATAATAATAATAATAATAATAATAATAATAATAATAATAATAATAGGAAAAAGACCTTCTTTAATACAGGTCTTGTTAAACAAAATGGCAGTTTCAACAGCATTTATTTAATATAGTAAACGCTCAATTCTTCTTATCAATTGCTTTTCTTGCACTGGAATGGTTGCGAGCAACTGACCAATATTCTTTTCTGGTGGTATAGTGATGTGTAGGAGGTAGCTCTCGTGGGGTGTCGACTAGTTTCGCCCTCCTGAATGATGCCCTTACGAGAAGGGCGAAACTAGTCGACACCCCACGAGAACTACCTCCTACACATCACTATACCACCGGAAATGAATATTGGTCAATTGCTTGCAACCATTCCAGCGCAAGAAAGGCAACTGATAAGACGAATTGCGCGTTTACTATATAAAATAAATGCTTTTGAAACTGCCATTTTGTTTAACAAAACCTGTAATAATAATAATAATAATAATAATAATAATAATAATAATAATAATAATAATAATAATAATAATAATAATAATAATGGAATGATTTTGTTAATTTGGATTTTTGTAAAAAAATGTTTGTAATCATATAAAATGGATGGAAATTCTTTTTTTGTAGTCACATTTGATATAGATCTTTGTCAAAAAAACATAACTGTAATTATGCTGCATGACAAATGGGAACAAAGATTTTTTGCCAAAGGGTAACTTATGCTGGCCTGTCGCGAGTGTACTTTCAGTCAAGTTATTATCTTGGCGCTTAAAAAAAAGCCCTGTCCACGCTGGCGGGCACTGCCCGACAGGCAAACACTGTTCCCATAACCCGTTCCACTATACTGATCGGCTGAGTATGGGGCCAGAACGATGCGACTGTCTGGTAACACTGCTTCAGACGCGAGAGAAAGTATAATGGCCTGTCCACACTAGCGGGCATGCCCGACGGGCACTTCCAGCTGTTTATATTTTCTCTCGTTTCTGAAGCAGTGTTACCAGACAATCGCATCGTTCTTTCTCCATACTAGGTCGATAAGTTTAGTGGAACGGGTTATGGGAACAGTGTTTGCCCGTCGGGCAGTGCCCGCTAGTGTGGACAGGGTCTAAAGAGCTGCAAGTGCCCAGTGGGTATGCCCGCTAGTGTGGACAGGCCCTTATATATAGATACATTTCAACATAGATTATTATTGCATAATCCTTTAAACAGATCCTGCTGCTGGAGCATCTGATGACTGGGCTTCTTACACACTGAATATAGCTTACGTGTACACAATTGAGCTGAGAGACACTGGATCGAATGGCTTCACACTACCTGCATCTCAGATCTTGCCTACTGTGAGTCCTTGTTTTTGCTCTTTCAAAAGACTTACTCTTCTGTCTGTAATTTTTTTTTCAAAACTTGACAGCCAGTTAGTTGCCTTTGAGTTAAAATTAAAGTAATTATGGCTTATTTATTTTCCAACACTGTTTCTCAGATTTTATGGCATACCCATATGGAATCAAAGTCATTACTGTTATAAACAGCATCAGTATAAAGTTCGATAACTTGGAGGTACAATGGAAACAGTTACCTTTGGTTTTCTAATCACGTAGTTTCAGATTAAAAAAAAAAAGCAATGCTGACAAAGCAATGCTGACGAAGTTAATCATATTCAAAAAGTGAGTTAAGTAGCATTTTTTATGGAGTATGTCATAAACCTAAAAATGGCCCTACATATTGTTATTTGTAGGTAAATATCTTATGAAATTTTATCTCCTGGTTCAAAGACCAAGCTTTATTACTCAAACAGTATTTATATATTTTAAATATTTTCAAATTAACCAATATTTTGTTATTACCGATATGTCTGTTATAATGCTTGTATAACATTCTCAGGAAAGTTTAAGTTTTCCATTACTAGTAATGCATTTACAACTAATTTTTTCCTTCATGGGATAGATGTGAAACTTTTGTTTCCACTGTCATGTGTCATGTGCACTTTCTGGATTAAGTTCTCACCTGTTGTGTTTATGGAGAGCTGTTGCCACTGGTCTTGAATCTACTACTGTTCTATTTTCTCCAAACTATTTTTTATCCTCACTCCAAATCATCTCAACCTATAAGATTTAAGTCTAGTTCCAGTCTCTGGACAAAATAACTGTGCAGATTTTTTATTTGCAAAATGATCCTTCTAATATTTTCTAGCCATGGAATTTGTAATGATGAAGCTCTTGACTTCTTGCCGTTGGGTAGGAGGCTGCAGAGAGCATCCTCTCAGAGTGGACTCACAATTTGGCCCTTAGTAACTATTCTGAACTCATTTATTTAATTTGTTTTGCGTTTTGCCTACTCATACTTTCCTCCTTAACCTGTCAGATTTGATCTTTAGACAACAGTCAGTGAGTGGCCTTGAATATGTACCTGGAAGAACACAAAGGAAGATGAGGTTGGATTGCATGCCACCTCACCCTTAGAATTCAAGAAGCTGATGTGGTCGAACTTGGTGGAAGTCTAATGTCAAGCTCTGCTCATGGTGCTAGGAGTATTGCACTAGGAGTATTGCTTATATGTAGGGATAAACGCTAAGGTGTACAGTAGAGAAGGGCTCATCATGCTTTAAATATATCTTTGTGGTAGGCATAGGAAATTACCTAGGGAAAATTATATCAAGAAACATTCCACGACGTAATGGAAAAATTTAATCGAAAATGCAGACGGCCACAGCTTGGAAACAAAAAATCTTCAAGACTCCTCCCCTTGAAACAAATAACGCACATGTAAGGCTAAAGCTGTTATAAACTGAAAATATACAAAAAAATTTGCACGGCCCTGGACTCATTTTGATTTCCTGTAAAAACCATAACATGCCAAATTTCTCAGTTAAAAGAAAAAAAAAGAAACATGAGTACCACCACCAAAACTTCAAAATCTCACATTAACCAGATGGCCGTCAATACAACACAGTGAACAGCATTCAAGGCACGGTGGCTTTACCAAAAGCGTGAAGATAATGAGGACCCAGTCAATAGAGACATATTTGGTTCCCTTAAAAATATGTTAGCCTAACAAGACTTAGTGCTATATACAGTACAATTACAAGTAAAATGAACGAGGGAATATAAATAAAAGTTTCTAAAATAAAGTATAACGGACAAACGTTTTCATGAAAAGTAAAATAGAAGGAAAAAATACAGATTTGTGATGCTACCTTCCCAAACCTCTCTTGAGTAGAAACTACTCAAGGTATGGGCACACAGAAAAGTTACAACGGTCCTAATTATGCATACTCTGCATCAAGTTATCACACGACCAAGTGGAATCAAGGAACCCCAAAATGTATCAATTGTGGTTAAAACCATCATGCAGGATCTAAAATTTATTGGCACTATATGTACAATACAGAACTCAGAACATTTTAAGAGCAGGAATGGTCATCAAGGAGGCCAAGTTTTAACTGAACTTGAGATGTTTAAATGACCCATCCCCAAAAAAAAGGAAAATCATCATATAAAATGGCCGCTCACCAAAAACATTGGAAGAAGTGACACAGAGAAAATAATGAAAATAATAATAATAATAATAATAAATATACATACATACATACATATATTAAATATATATGGAATCCTAAGTACTGTACAAACAGGGTTCTGTAAACGAAAGGCAGTAGTAACAAGATGTCTACTGAAAGGCCTCAAGAAAGTGTGTCGCCACTGATGATGAAATTCCTCTCTCCCTAATCTCAGGAAAAGCGAGATTTTTGGAAGGAGATTTAAACAAAATATCTCTGCGTGGAGAGAATAAAGTAAACTAAATTCTCATTATATATAATATCACACATTACCACAGGTGAAAAAATAAGAGCTAGCTTGTAGGTCCTGACCGGTTTCGACTTCATTTTCAAGCCGTTGACGAAGGATTGATACGTTGTGTTAGAAATCACAATATATATCTTACAGTAATATTGTGAAACCAGGGATTTCACGAAATCCCTGAAATTTCCAGGGAATTCGTGAAATCACCAATTCACTTAGGAACATTTGATCCCCCATTGGACGGAAAAACAGTGATTCATCTACACTGCTTCGCCGTGTTTAGTACTAGCCCCCTGGGGGATCAAATGCGTTTCGCTGTGTTCAGTACTAGCCCCTCGGGGATCAAATGTGTTTCGCCGTGTTTAGTACTAGCCCCTGGGGGATCAAATGTGTTTCACTGTGTTTAGTACTAACCCCTGGGGGATCAAATGTGTTTCGCTGTGTTTAATACTAGCCCCTCGGGGATCAAATGTCCCTAAGTGCATTGGTAATTTCACGAATTCCCTGAAAATGCCAGGGATTTCGTGAAATCCCAGGTTACACAATCTTACTGTAACATATATACTACAGGGACAGTACTGGTAAACATACACAACAGTTTGATACTACTGATTCACCACTGACAAGTGTCAAAGGAGCGTCTGTCCAGAATGGATATTGTGATTTCCAACACTGAGTATCAGTCCTTCGTCAGTGGCTTGGAAATAAAGTCGAAACCGGTCAGGATCTACATCCCGTCTCTTGTGTGATAAACGAATCACGTGTTAAAGTTATTATAATCATATGTGTGTGTGTTTGTGTGTGCGCGTTTGTGCGTTATGCTTCTCTCAGTAGTTTTCAACTTCTATTTATTACATATTATTCAGGCTTGTTTCTCAAACTCTTTCCTGACTGTTTCATTGTAAAATTTTCCAATTTTTATTTTGAATTTTCCTTCATCATTTCCATTGCTAGCTGTTAAACTATCAGCCGCCTGTTCTGCGTGAGGTGTGTCGTGCCTGATAGAGCAGTCGATCATTTTCTCTGTATGATGATAAATGAACTTTGTTTTTCAACCTTTTCACTCTGATCCATTACCAAATTTTCTCCTGGCTAGCCCAGACATTGAAGTTAGTAACTTGAATGTTTGGCGTCGGTAGAATTCCTGTGAAGCTCATTTCTCATTATATCCACACGTTCTGGAAAGAAGCTTTGTCTACTCAAATGTGTATACCCTCTGATTTTTTGGCATTTCTCCTGCAGGGTTTGATCAACTTTCCCTAAATTCTTGTGTTTCTGGCCTCTGTTTGTAGTGTATATACTGCACTCATGTATTAGTTTTTTTCCCAAGTATCGTCTCCATCATTTAATTTATTCATTCCTCTTCTGACACGCCTTCAGTCAGTTCCTCTTCGGCCAGTTTGGCTGCGCTAGTGTGGACTGTCTTTGACATCCTATCAATATTTGTATTTTTTCATATCACTCCTAAATGTATTTGTTCATGCAACTTTATATATAAATTCTTGCATACAATATGCTTCCTTGCAGCACATTCACACCCTTCCTACTCATTCCTTTTACAGTTGCTACCTTACCAGGCTTATTTCGACTGTACTTGCTCCATTGTACTGGCTGGTACTGAAGCCCTTTTATGAAAAGAAACTTCACTTTTATTTCCCCGGGGATTCCTTCCAATCCTGCTGGCTGATACTGAAGCCATATTATGAAAAGAACTAATTGTATTGAGATGTCCTTTTTTTTGTGGAAAGAACTAATTTTATTGAGAAGTCCTTTTGTTTACCAATTCTGTATGCCCTGTCAGTAAGGGCATACAGAATTGGTAAACAAAAGGACATCTCAATAAAATTAGTTCTTTCCACAATATGGCTTCAGTATCAGCGAGCAGGATTGGAAGGAATCCCCGGGGGAAATAAAAGTGAAGTTTCTTTTCATAAAATGGCTTCAGTGTCAGCCAGTACAATGGAGCAAGTACATTTGAAATGAGCCTGGTAAGGTAGCAACTGTAAAAGGAATGAGTAGAAAGGGTGTGAATGTATTGTGTACAAGAATTTAGATATAAGGCTGAATGAACAAACACATTTAGGAGTGATATGGAGCTTTGATTAAGGAGATTTATGTTAATTTTCAATTTGAAATGTACAGTTACCTGAAGTTTCCAAATTTTATTTACTTTTAAACTAATTTGAATAACCATCAATTGAACAGGTACAAGATGCCTGGGCTGCTGTTCAGTATTTGGCTACACTGATCTGAAGGAAATGTCAAAATTAACAACTGAAGGTTCCTGCAATAAAACATGGACAAGGAGCTGTAGCTGGTAACACACATTATAAAATGAAGTCATACTGTTATTGTTAATGCTACCGAATTGTTTTTGGATTAAGAGATCTTGAATGAAGTTAAATTAATGATTAAAATTTTTTTTTTTTGCTTTATCATTCAATATTTTTTTCTTTTCTTTTTGTATTGTATTACATCACTTATAGTTACAGATATGTTAATTATTTGAAATAAAATTTTGTTTTAGCTTAATTATGTCATTTTTATTACTACTTTTGTTATGGGAGAAACCTTCAGAGGAGTCTTTGGTCTTAAATAAACTTGATTATATCAACAGTACTGTTTACAACACGAGGTTTTGATACGAATATCACTGTCATTAAATTTGGTTAAAGAAGGGCAACCATAATTCTCTTATTTGAACTGAAGTTCAAAAAAGAGCAACCATAATTCTCGTTTGAACTGAGAGTTTAAAGAAGGTCAACCATAATTCTCTTATTTGAACAAAGTTTAAAGGGGCAACCACAATTCTCTTATTTGAACTGAAAGTTTAAAGAAGGGCAACCACAATTCTCTTATGAACTGAAAGTTTATCAAGTGTCAGCATTTCTTATATTAATGTCAGTGGAACTGCTAATCTTATTTCTATTTATTTAGTCCTGTGCTAAGGAACTCACGATGGGAGGTTTCAGTTATATACAAGCGGCCATAGCGCCTTGACTAGAATGTCCCGACAGAATTCTATTCTGAGTATAATTCCCGAGGTTTCTTTAATGCCTGACAAAAGTGACCCAGTTATGATGCCACGCCTATTACATCAGTTAAAAAGCTGATACCAAACTGGAAGCCGGAAACTTTTGCAAGATGGCCGCAGAATGACAGAACGAACAAAAGTGGAAAGAATGAAGTGGAAAAAAAAATCACTTTTGAGATACCCGATAAACAATAATAGCTTTTGATATCTTAAAAGCATAATGATATTGACTCATATTTCTCCTACACCACGTATATGGATTGATCCCGCCAATGCTGAGGGAGAACGAGAAAGTGTAATGCAAAGGATGTAAATGTACAAACTGTTGAACCTTGTTTTATAAAACAAAACAAAAAAAATACTATAACAGAACCTTATATGAGATATGTAAATGCATCCTGACTTAAAGCACACTTATTTAAAGTGTATAAGAATGAATTCAGAAATGCAGCCAAAGATAAACTGAAATTTTAAAAAACAGGCAAAAATTACATTTAAAAATGTTCTTTAGGAACCAAAGCAAATGATTTTGAGAGGTTGCTTCTTGTATTTTATAACTGGTCTTGTGTTTAGGAGCCATCACAAAATGAATGATGTTCTTTAAATGGATTTCTTTGTCAGATTTTTGTTTTAATATGGGGTCAGAAATCAAGACTACACTAAGAAAAAATGCGTGAGCATAAATTAGGTGTAATAGTTACTCAATCAGATGGCTATGATTTTGCTGAAAGACAGTGATTATTGGTGAGTTTCTTTAAAACTCTAGTATTCCTATGAGATCTAAGATATGAATTATGGGTGGGATGCATCAGAGAGCAAGTACAATAAGCACTCGATCATCTGAACTAATACTACACATCTAAGGGAAGGGGCTTGCAAATGCAGCCCAAGTGCAGGCATAGGAATAGGCTATGCTACCTCTAAGTTACCCCAATATCCCACACTAACTGATGACAACAGATCAGCGCCGAGTTTCGAAACTTGAAAAAAACCATAACTTGGAGAACAAATATATTTAAGAAATCCACACGTGCAGTTCTGGAGCGTATGCTCCTTCTTCAGTGCGCTGACACTAAAACCCCAACTGATATTCATTATGAGTGAAATTAACAAAGATTGAAAGAAAAAACAATAGTATAAGACATGAAATATCAGCAACTGCTAAAACCTGCAAATTTCAAGGGAAAAGCACCGTCACTAATTAAACAGGACATTTGAGAAATTATCTGACAAGTTAAGCCAGCCTATGAAAGTTCGTATTCAGCGAAATTATTGGATAGAATCTACATAACGCGAATGATTCTTGTATTTTTATAATAAGACAATTAAACATGACATTAAAGACCTTTGTTACAGTAGCCTAGCCTACCGAAATAACTGGTAACAAACACAAGATATCCAAAGGTGTTTTATTGTATGCATATGAATAATGAATGCTGTACATATACAAGGGTAGGAAGCAAGTGAAAACTCACTGACCAGATTACCAGTATTGATGAACGGCAGCTAACATGATTTGTGATGCTAGTCCCCCCTATTTTCACATTTATTATGGATCGCATTGTCTATGTCAAGTACTCTCTCTCTCTCTCTCTCTCTCTCTCTCTCTCTCTCTCTCTCTCTCTCTCTCTCTCTCTCTCTCTCTCTCTCTCTATGGTATAACTTATATTACTAGCTAATATAATGGACTGTACTCTGCAGTTTAACCTAGGATTCTGACTGAAACACAACAGTAATGTAGACATTAAATCTTGAAATGATTTTACCATGCAAAATTCATTCATCTCTCTCTCTCTCTCTCTCTCTCTCTCTCTCTCTCTCTCTCTCTCTCTCTCTCTCTCTCTCTCAGTAACAGTAGTGTCCAGTTGGGAGAGCAAGAAATAAGAATGAAGCCGATTCAGTGCATGAATTTGTCACTACCACTACCAGCACACTTCGTCCCCATTGTGCTCCACAGCAAGAAGCCAATCACCAAATGTCATTCTCATGCAGCCAATAGGAGTACTCAAAATGCAAAACTAGTTTGTTTAGCTGAGCAGATGTATCGTTTGCACTCACATCCAAACAGTTTAATCTTTGCTTGCACAAGCACTTACACCTAGGCTTCTATTCGCACAGTAATACCTGGATAAAAGGGACAGTCACCACAGTAATACCTGGATAAAAAGGACAGTCACCGCAATAATACCTGGATAAAAGGGACAGTCACCGCAGTAATACCTGGATAAAAGGGACAGTCACTGCAGTAATACCTGGATAAAAGGGACAGTCACCGCAGTAATACCTGGATAAAAGGGACAGTCACCGCAGTAATACCTGGATAAAAGGGACAGTCACCGCAGTAATACCTGGATAAAAGGGACAGTCACCGCAGTAATACCTGTATAAAAGGGACAGTCGCCGCAGTAATAACTGGATAAAAGGGACAGTTGCCGCAGTAATAACTGGATAAAAGGGACAGTCACCACAGTAATACCTGGATAAAAGGGACAGTCGCCGCAGTAATAACAGGATAAAAGGGACAGTCACCGCAGTAATACCTGGATAAAAGGGACAGTCACCACAGTAATTCTTGGATAAAAGGGACAGTCACCGCAGTAATACCTGTATAAAAGGGACAGTCACCACAGTAATACCTGGATAAAAGGGACACTCACCACAGTAATACCTGGATAAAAGGGACAGTCACCACAGTAATACCTGTATAAAAGGGACAGTCACCGCAGTAATAACTGGATAAAAGGGACAGTCACCGCAGTAATACCTGGATAAAAGGGACAGTCACCGCAGTAATACCTGGATAAAAGGGACAGTCACCACAGTAATACCTGAATAAAAGGGACAGTCGCCGCAGTAATAACTGGATAAAAGGGACAGTCGCCGCAGTAATACCTGGATAAAAGGGACAGTCACCGCAGTAATACCTGGATAAAAGGGACAGTCACCACAGTAATACCTGGATAAAAGGGACAGTCACTGCAGTAATACCTGGATAAAAGGGACAGTCACTGCAGTAATACCTGGATAAAAGGGACAGTCACCACAGTAATACCTGAATAAAAGGGACAGTCACTGCAGTAATACCTGGATAAAAGGGACAGTCACCGCAGTAATACCTGGATAAAAGGGACAGTCACCGCAGTAATACCTGGATAAAAGGGACAGTCACTGCAGTAATACCTGGATAAAAGGGACAGTCACCACAGTAATACCTGAATAAAAGGGACAGTCGCCGCAGTAATAACTGGATAAAAGGGACAGTCACCGCAGTAATACCTGGATAAAAGGGACAGTCACCGCAGTAATACCTGGATAAAAGGGACAGTCACTGCAGTAATACCTGGATAAAAGGGACAGTCACCACAGTAATACCTGGATAAAAGGGACAGTCACCGCAGTAATACCTGGATAAAAGGGACAGTCACCGCAGTAATACCTGGATAAAAGGGACAGTCACTGCAGTAATACCTGGATAAAAGGGACAGTCACCACAGTAATACCTGGATAAAAGGGACAGTCACCGCAGTAATACCTGGATAAAAGGGACAGTCACCGCAGTAATACCTGGATAAAAGGGATAGTCACCACAGTAATACCTGGATAAAGGGGACAGTCACCGCAGTAATACCTGGATAAAAGGGACAGTCACCGCAGTAATACCTGAATAAAAGGGACAGTCACTGCAGTAATACCTGGATAAAAGGGACAGTCACCGCAGTAATACCTGGATAAAAGGGACAGTCACCACAGTAATACCTGGATAAAAGGGACAGTCACCGCAGTAATACCTGGATAAAAGGGACAGTCACCGCAGTAATACCTGGATAAAAGGGACAGTCACCGCAGTAATACCTGGATAAAAGGGACAGTCACCGCAGTAATACCTGGATAAAAGGGACAGTCACTGCAGTAATACCTGGATAAAAGGGACAGACAGCACAGTAATACCTGTATAAAAAGGACAGTCACCACAGTAATACCTGGATAAAAAGGACAGTCACCACAGTAATACCTGGATAAAAAGGACAGTCACCACAGTAATACCTGGATAAAAAGGACAGTCACCACAGTGATGACTGTTCGTAGGATGAACGTCCATATGAAAAAAAAAGCAGAACTGTCAGTCGGACAGTCGACACAAACCCCTCCCCCTCTCCTTCGCCCCCCTCGATATGGGTCCACCCTGAAGTGGTGATGGGGCTCTTGAACCCCAGGAATTTGTTCCTGGGTTTGAGCCCAAGAGTATCATATGTTACTAAATATTTCTTTGGACTAATTTTGTGGAATTTTGAACTTTTGCTAAAATTTACTGGACCTGATAAATAGGAAAAGTTACCATAGCTGGGATTGGGTTTATAACCGAAGCTAAACAGTGGGAACTGGTAGGACCATCAACTACCCGATAATGTTCGGACCTGAGAGTTATCAGATTGATAGCTCAAAGGCCGCGGAACTATTCTTTAGGGCCTGGCCACAGATTCCAGGGGGATCTGGTTCTAGGGATAGGACTCTCAGCATTCTATCTGGTTTGCCCATAACATGATTAGGGTGGGGATGATTGTATTCTTGTAATACTCTCAGTCCTAGCAAGCAGGTTTGGCTTGCACTTGGGCCACTCTAATCATGTTGTGCCATCCCCTCTCGGGTAGGGTAGGGATGCGGACATTTAGGAATTGGTTCTCACCTGTGCCGTTGTTGGAAGAATAAACTCCATGAAAGGCTGATGATATTTTTTTCAGGTGTTCAGGTTTTACACTTAAATCTTTATGTATACTAGTTTCAAAGATTCAAGTACCCTTGGGCCCTTTGATGGTAGCGACTCAACACAGTTAACAACCGCTAGAACCTCCTCTGACAACCTTTCTCTGGAAAAATCAGAAAAAATCTTAATGTAATTACACCGGAACCATAAGCTCCAATAAAAAGCAAACCATGAAAAACAATTATCTTGACCCATCCTTGACTCACTTTGACTCCCTATTTGGAAGCGGAAGTTGGTCAAGATTCCTGACCTTAGAAACAGAGAAGAAAATATCAGCATTGAAATTAGAAAACTTCCTGTTGAATAGACATTCAACGGCTGAAATGCCATTCAGACAAATAAAAAAGTATATGTGGTTGACAGAAATCACAACAAATCAATCAGAAAGTTACTAAACTATAAAAATATTGATAATATAAAAGTACATATAAAAAAAATGACAATATGAACAGTGTAAAGGGTACCATAGTACTCCCTGATAATGATGAAGAACCAATAGAAACCAATATGAACAGTGTACAGGGTACCATAGTACTCCCTGATAATGATGAAGAACCAATAGAAAAGAATATAAAGATATTCTTTTCTATTGGACACCTAATATCTTATATAAAGAAAAACAAGTAAATGTCGTAAATAGAATTTTAGAAAAAATGCAAACTGATGATCCACAAAAAGAAAATTACACTTGAACACACTAATGTAATATTTTCAATAATTATATTATACAATGGAACGTAAATGGTCTGCAGACCAGATTACATTTGGGAGAAATACAACGATTACTAAGGGAATATGAACCAATGATATGTTTACAACATGTCAACAAAACAATATCAACGACAGGTAAAAATACCTTAGTATCTACATCTAGAGAGGAACAAGGAAATTTAGGTACTGCTATATAGGTACATAAAGTATGTTATGACAGAGTACGTGTCAACTTTACTGACTTGCAAATATCAAGTATTAAAATAAGAATAAAAACGATAATTACATAATTTATAATTTATACAACCAACCTAATAAAAATTATGACACTGATAAACCTAAAGATTTACTTAAAAATACCAAGGAACCTACATTAATAGTAGGTGATTTTACTGCTCACAACCCAATCTGGGGCTGTAATTGTACAAACTCAAATGGAACAAGGAATAAAATAGAAGAGTTCATGAATTCAAACGACATGTGGTGTATATGGAACATTTTCCTTAGTAGACTTAACTCTATGTACAACAAGTACAGTTGACAAATTAGATTGGAATACAGTTGATGACTTGCACACCAGTGATCATTTCCCAATATTAATTTCCTTATTACAAAATAATCCTGCAAAACATGTCCCTCACTGTAACATTTATAAAGCAGATTGGGAGTGATATGAAATGCACACTAGAAATATCCCACCATTTGAATATTTAAAAGACCATAATGAAACTAATAAATTTCTTGTTGATTTTCATTCAAAATGCTGCAGATGAATGGTGTAAAGCTATAATAATAATTCCTATCCCCCAAACCTGGAAAGGGTCCCAGTAATGTAAATAATAACAGACCAATTTCTTTAGCAAGCTGCTTATGCAAATTGTTAGAGAAAATGGTAAATGCTTGACTAACATGGCACATTCAAGAACATCAAATTTTGACTCCCACTCACGTCAGGTCACAATATAACAGATCTACATTAGATTCTCTCTCTAACTTGGAAGACCATATACGTACAGGTTTTGAACAAAAACAAATTACTGTGGCTGTCTTTTTTGACAATGAAAAAGCATGGAGGTATGCTATATTAAAAACTTTACAAAAACAACATCTGTGGACATTTACCTAGGTTTATCCAAAACATTTTGACAAATTGCAGTTTTCAGGTGAGAATTGGTGATGTTCTGTCTAGAACATTTCCATTTGAAAATGGTGTTCCACAGGGAAGCGTCCTTAGTGGCACACTGTTTACTTTAGTAATTAATGATATCAGTAATACTCTACCTACTGGAATTAAAAGTAACCTGTATATGGATAATTTTGCTATATATTATTCAGCATCTCAAATAAAACATGTAGAACGAATCATTAATCAAAGCATAGTAAAAATGGATGAATGGCCAACATCTGTAGGCTTTAAATTTTCCATAGATAACACTCAAGCAATCATGTTTTATAAAAAAAAAAAAGTGGAAAAACTGTGAAGAAATGGATTTAAAAATCAGAAACCATAGTACACCAATTGGCCAAACAGCAAAATTTTTGGGATTAGTATTCGATCCTCACTCTAACTGGAAAGCCCACATATATGTAAAATCAAAATGTAAAAGAGCATTAAAGCTAATTAAAAAAAACTATCGAACACTACTTGCGGAGCTAATAGACATAACCTTACTGTACTGCATAAAGCAACAGTTCTGTCTATCATTGATTATGAAAGCGAAGTATAAGGCTCAGCATCGGATTCATTGCTGAAAATGTTAGACTCTGTTCACAAAGAAGGCCTTAGAATATGCCCAGAAGCCTTTAGGTCACTACCAAAATCATCTTTCAAGTTGAATTCGGTGAACTACCTCTGTCTCTCCAAAGAGAGCTAGTAACAATGAAAAGTGCTCTAAGAATTCAGACAGGTGATTCTCCAACAAAAAAATTATTTGAATAAGAGATGAATTTATAAATAACCATCCACCACCTTTCCCAGTTAGAGCTAGAAGATTGTTTGAGTCACTGAATATAAATTTACAAGTGCCTTTAGTAGTAAGATCGTCCCCTCCTTGGACAATGAATAAAATGAGAATTTGTACACACTTGAAATATATATCAAAAAGTTACTCTTATACACCAGAACACCATAGACAACATACAATACAGTATACAAGCCGAAAAGGTCCACATTACACAATATATACAGATGGATCTAAATCAGAGCACGAGTGGGATATGCTGTAGCGTCCCAAGATAAAATTTATCAGTTCCCTCTACCTAATAATGCTTCAATATTCACAGAAGAATTGTGTGCAATTGCATCAGCTATAAAAACAATTAAAGAAACGTGATTCAATAATTTTGTGATTTTTAGTGACTCGAGAAGCGCTATAGAGGCTATTCAGAGTTACAAATCAAAGAATAATATTGTACAACAAATTAAATTATTTCTCCATAACTTATATAATATGGAAAAAAAATAGAAATATGTTGGATCCCTGCCCATGTAGGGATCAAAGGAAATGAGGCAGATAAAGCAGTCAAAGAAGCAACCCACATGACAAGATCAAATGTGAATATCCCTGTTAAAGGTGGGTATCATAAATTAATGGCGATATACATGGAAGAAGAACCTGAAAATAATAAATTAAAACAAATAAAACCTAATGTTAAAAAATGGAGTTCATCATATCACACACACACAGAGAGAGAGAGAGAGAGAGAGAGAGAGAGAGAGAGAGAGAGAGAGAGAGAGAGAAATGCACAAGTAATTCTAACACATCTCAGAATAGGCAATACTCGTCTGACACATGGACACTTAATGAGCAGCCCATGTGGCCTGGCTCCCAAGTGCTCAGAGTGCAAAGTGATAATAACGGTCAGACATGTTGCGTGAGTGTCCAAAGTATGACCAACAATGACTGTCAACTTTTGGAAGTAAATCAGTGAAGGAAATTGTCTGAATCTTTCACAATTTCAGTTGCTCCGATTTTGATGTTCATGAGGAACTGTGATTTAATTAATAGAATATAAGAATAAGTAAATAAAAGCACGAAAACCCTTATAGCATTTGTCGAATTTAAACAAAAAAAAAGCAAAATTTTAAAATTTTACTTAACTTATTCTGAATTTTAATTTACCTTTTTAGTGTTTATGTAAGGAAGCATTATTATGAAAGCATGTGCCTATGCAGTTTTTAATTTCATTTTAATTCGTTCACCATCATTCTGAATGACTTATTGGGTCCCAGTGCTTGGCCTGAGGCCTGGACCTGGTATTTTATTCTAATGCTTAGGGCCAGCCCTATGAGAGCTGAAAGTCAGCTCACTGGTCTGGTTAAACTGCTTTAATAATAATAATAATGATACTTTTCTTTGGGCTCAGCTTATGAGTGGTAGTCTTAGACACAAGGTTAGTTTTAGCAACTGTGTTACTGATGGAAATTACGTTTAACACTTTGACCAGATTTCTGAGTTTTTGAACAAATAAGGGAATGATGACGTGTGCCACAAGTTTTATACTTTCGGGCTGATACAACACTCACTTCTACGATTTCCTTTTACAAGGCAATTAAAACACTGATTGTTTTGAATTAAGACCCTCTTCCGGTCGCTTACATTACTAAATTTGCGACATTCATTCGCAGAGTGTCCTTTGTTATAAAAGGGACAAGATTTAACGTGAGCAGCAGCTAACTGGCTGTTCGGTCTTAGACTTTGAGGAGTTTGATGACAAGTGCGTCGTGATAGCAATGTCGCTCAAAGTGCGGATATGAAAGTCTAGAGCATCATATAGGTCTAACAGGGAATAATCTGCCTTCTGCAGAAAATTAACTATATGAGGGTAAACACCTCTGGCAACAAGCTTCTTGTTTACGAGGTTAAGAACTAATCATTCTCCTCCTGGGATGGGGTTAATTCTCTCGATCTCCTCTAGAACTATGTTAAGTTCGAAGTGGAACTTTCTTAAACTATCATATTCTAAAGTAGGGAGTGGCAATTCCCCTAATCTGTTAAATGACAGCCAAAGTCTGTTGCGCGTTGCCATATAACTTGTCTAACAGTTGAAAAGCTACTTAATCAGTTTAAGCGGCCCCTCTCCTAGCACGCTAAGCAGGTGTGTAAACTTTGTGATTGGGTTTAACTCTGACCGTTTGTACACATACACGTTAAACAGCTGCCTAAAGGTTTTATATTCACCCAATTCTCCTTTAAAGGTTGGCAATTGAATTTCTTTTAGTTTCCCTTGAGAAGGTTGATAGATCTGAGCAAGTTGTGATATCTGGGCCTGAAGGGTACTTTTTTGCAGCTCCAGCTTCGCTGAGTGCATTGCAAACATCTTGCCTGGTAACCCCTTCTAGTTACACTCCAGATTTAAAAACCTGTTCAAGTTCATGATAGGTCTGCTCGATTTTCTTGATCAAGTCTTTATAAGTTTCTGCAGTGCGAGATTGTTGAAGTTTGTGGCTGCTTCTTTATGATAATGATTGAAAAGAATGATCAACAAACTTGGGACCTCAGTCGCCATTCTATTTACATTAAAGTTACTGAATTACGAAGCAATAATCTAAATTTTACTCTAAATTTTTATGCACTCGGCATTGCAATTTCTAAAATTACACAATAGTTGAATTTATGAATTAATCTACGTTACCTTGAAGCCTGCGTCGGTCGTTTGTAATCATCCTCATTAAACTGTTAAAGAAAATCCCTCGCACCTCCTCTTTAAAGTGCACACATCACTTGCTAACATAACGGTACAAGGTGCCATTCATGGATAGGTGTCGAACAGCATGGTTCTTAACGCTTACTACAGTAGCGGCGAATTCGGGCATTCAAATTCCTTACACGGTGGTTATACGTTTCTGTACTGATGTTGTGATGGTTGCGAGCTGGGTAATTGCGCAATTCACAACTGCAGATTGCCAGCGTATGCGCCAAAGCCCTTATTCTTTCAGCCAACATTTTTAATCTGTCCCAGACAGGTTTAGATTCGTGCACCGCCAGGTCATTGCCTCCTACATGCAACAAAATCGAATTGACGCATCCAGAAGTTCTCATGTTCAAAATGTGTGGTGAAGCCACCTGGTTTTCCATAAACCTCTACAACCACTCCTTCCATTACCTGCAGGGCAGGAGGTAGTTGCAAGTGCCCTATCAACGCTACTCTAAATAGTCATAACCCACCACGTGATCTATGGCTCACAGTCCACATAGTCCATCGAAGGACCACTTTGTCGAGAACTTTTCGACGATATTGAGTGGACTGTATGAATTTTTCTGAATCTTAGCCTGGATTTTATAGGCTTGGGATGTGCAGTTCTAAAGACACGACTACAAACCTCAGATTCAGGTGTTGGATCATACAAAGTAGCTGGATTTTTACAATTTTATTACGAAAATGAAACTCTACTAATGCCCTGGCTGTGCATATTTTCTTTACGTCTGACAGCAACGAAACTAACACAAACTAGCAACAGCCATGTTAACAAGTTGGCCTCCTAGCCAAAGGTAACACAATATTCTAACCGGGCAGAACTAACGGCAATTTATGAATTGCGGCGCTTCGCAAAGCGCAGCGTAGTCTAAGAACAGAAAAAAAAAATAGACCACCTTCTTTTCCTCCATTCTTTATTTCATCTGCTAGTTAAAAAAAAAAAGTGAGTGATAAAAGTATTATTAGTAACCTTATACTCTTGCGAAAATGCGTACAGCCATAAACAACCAAACGAGAAACTGTTGTTTTGCTAATAACCGAATCGGATAATAACTGTTTTGCTTGTATTTCAACTATCGTACGGTTAAACAATTACCGTAGTTATGTTAAAAATGACGTTAGGTACAACAGGACTGACATATTTTTACATTATACCCTTATCCGCTTTGGAGAAAATATCGGCAAGGAAATGTACTGCTACAGTAAATTTAAGCTACAAGTTGTAAGCTGAAGCTGAGAAAACAATGTTCAAGCTGCTAATGACTATAAATTATCGTGCATCGGCAACATGGATGAAACTCGACCATAAATGAAATTGGAGAGAAAGTATTTTAATCAAAACTACTGAGCATGAAAGAACATATTACAGCTGTTTTCACGCCGATAAAAGATAAATACGTAAAGCTCGTATCATGATGATGAAATCAAGAGAAAATAACGAACGGAATCTTGATTCATTTTACACAAACATGCCCCCAAACGGCCAGCTGCCAACGTCATCTATAAACGAAAAAATATGGCTAAATTAATTGCTCAACGCGACATATTTAAGTTATATTTCGACTTCAAACCACTTCATATAACGAAAAATATCCTTGTCCCATATAAATAAAGTATTTAGAGATTCGTTTATGCTAACTAGGAGCAGGAAAAGCGCTCTGAACTGATTTAAATGTGGCGAAATAACATTTGATCGCTATGATCGCAATTTATAATGCAAATGTAATATGAAAATATATACAATTGGATACAGTGTAGTGGAGCATAACTTTTTAAAAGATCTATGGAAAAGATGCACATTCGTTATTTTGATGTTCGTATAATACGGTGTTAATATGTGAAAATAGAGTACGGCATAATATAGGCTTGGCTACCGCATCTGATATACCAAAGTGTAGGCTACGCCTTGTTTGTCATTCAATTTCTCTTTATAATGAATTATCGTAAGTCAATCTGCATTGAACCTGCAGATTTTGCTGACATTATAATAATTATTATACCATATATGTACATAGTATATTGTGTAGTGTACTGGTCTCGAAAAATTTACTACGTAATTGGAAAATTAATACAAAGAGCAATTTTCTTATTTTAATGAAACCTTCATAAAATTATGAACTTTAAAAACTTTAATTAAAGAACAACTAAGAAATTGAATAAGATATAATAAAATGGTTTCATGTATTGCTGCTCAAATGAAAACCAATGCTGTTGTTGCTGCTGTCGAAGATGATCGCCTTAAATGGAGGTCAAAGCGATGGTCAAGCATCTCCAACTTCCAATTACCATTTTCAAGAACCCCTAGATAAATATAAAATACCAAATATCAGTTACACTTCAAATGGTAATTTAAACTATCGAAATCACTAATAAATTATTTAAACACAGGAATGCCATTCAAATATATGTATTGTATCAATAATGGATTTCACTTAACACTACCAAAATAATAATTACCTAAAGGCAATGGTCCACTTTGCGTATTAAGTATATTACTTGTATACAACAAGCCAAAATTACAGTAAGGCCGAACGAATAACCACCTAAGTAATAAAAACAACGAATGTAAATAAACGAACGACTAATTAACATAAAAGTGGCAAAATGAGAAAATACCAAAATATGATACAACACTTAAATTATCTAACCAGCACAAAGTAACTGCAGATAAATGAATCTCTTAACTATGACTGGAAAATTATAATATGGCAATCCCATAAAAATTGTAAATGATATAAATATTATCCAAGGGTATATTTATTTGTGGGGGCTAAAAAGCAAAGCAAGGGACTTTCATTATTAAATGAACTATGGATTATAAATCATAAAATTTAAATGACCTTTAAAAATGATGACGTACCTCACAACCCATACTGTCCGTGTATGCTGTTTGTAAATGCAATAAATCACAATTGCTGTGCTGGCTCTTGATAAGGCTTCCAAGCAGAAGGCAACGTAAGATGCGGATCCATGGTACCAATCACTTATTTTTTCACCATGACGATAAAGAGGTAAGTAAATCCAATGTTGTCACTGGTGAAGATGGCTAAGAACTACATTCATTTTCATTAAAAGCCGTCCACTTCTCCTTTCTGTAAGAAATGTATAACGAGCAGCAAATCTCTTCAACGACCCAAACCATCTTAATTTTTAACAGGTTATTAAGGAATTGTCATCATTTTATGTAAACAAAAAATATTTAAATACTTAAAATGCAAGTTAAAATTAAAACAATCATTTACAAACTTACCAAATTACCATATTATAAAAAAGAAACAGAAAACAAAAAATAACTTAGTGTTATTTTTCAACACTCCCGGGGAAGAAATCAAATTTTACATAAGGATTATGTAAATTTGATCAAATAAAGAAAAAAAAAATATATTTAGTCTGAAATATCATCGTTTAGAATGCTTTTGAATTTTTGCCGTGATATCTCAGCAGCTTTTCTCAGTGGACGTTTTCTAGAAACGTCCATGCCTGGAGTCTCTTCTTTCGATGCTACAGCATCCTCATCATCATCATCTGATGCTACAGCATCCTCATCAGACTCCTTCCTCAAGAGTGGTATTAAAGAAGTAATATGCCTTTTAGTTATTTCATTGGTTTTACCCTTCAGAACTTTTGCAGCAGTTACCTCTCCGTTGATATTCTTGAAAACTTCTTTGACAATTCCCATAGGATAATTAACAGGTTTATATCCATCATCCTTAATCAGCACAATATCGCCGATACTGATTTGTTTATGGTTTACAGGAGCATATCTATCCTTCTTATCAGTAGCTTGTTTAATTAAAGTGTTCATGAATTCCCGATGATAGATTTCCAGCAAGTTAGTTCTAACATGTTTCAGCTTCTCATAAGATGTTTTAATTTTATGTACAGCATCAAAATCAACCTGAAAATCCTCATCAGAATCAGGGTCAGCTTGTAATGCAGGAATAATATTCAAAGAGACCAATGAATATCCATGAATAAGTTCCTCTGGCGTTATAGGGGTTGGTACATTATTAGAACAATCTCTTAATGCTTCCTTGAATGCAATAGGCCTCCTATTGATCAAATGTACAGCATGACAAACAAGATATTCAAAATCCCTAAATTCAATGACATTATTTCTGATTGACTTCTGTATCATATGCTTGGTCATTTTGACTACGCTCTCAACCAATCCTCCAAGCTGACTGCAACCCTTATAGTACTGCTGAAAATGGACTTTCTCAACATTATTATCAGTTAAATACTGAACAGTCTCAGCATCCTTCAAGAAATCCTGAACAATATTGGCTCCTGCTACTATTTGCGTACCCAAATCACTTACTACAAACTGAGGAACTCCATATTCAAAAGAATGCAGTGACAAAGCACGCAAAAATTCTTCAACTGTCATATCCATACAGATCTTAAGATTAACTGCTCGTGTGAACATGCATGAAATAACAAGGATCCAAACCTTGACTTTATCTTTCCCTTGTCTCACATAAAATGGACCACAATAATCAAGATATACATTACCAAAAGGTTTATCAGATGGACTCAATCTAAATTCCCTATAGGCTGATTGATTAAGTTTGACAGGTCTTTGGTTATATCTCCGGCATACAACACATTCCTTCAGAATCCTCTTAACTGTAGAGAAGAATTTTGGTATCCAGAACTTCCTGCGTAATTCTGTCAAAAGGGCATAGCAACCAGCATGTTTCAAAAGCAAATGTTCATCCAATATAATAAGTTTTGTTAGAGTACTCTCTCTTGATAAAAGAATAGGATAAGTTTGGTTGGTTACACTGCGCTTCTCATTAAATTTACAATTCACTCTTATTAAATTATGAGTGTCTGGATACAAATTCAACTGTGATATCAAATTAGGCATAGCCATCTTCGTTTTAGAGTTGCTACTTAAATAGTCAATAACATCTGGAAAATTTATTTGTTGATCCCTAGAGATGATTTGAATCAAAGCCTTAGAGCGGAGGTCCTTCTTATCAAAGCCATGTGACTTGTTTATAAACCCTTTCCATCGATCCCAGCATTCCAGAACTTTCGCAAGTGTAGATATCAACTTATCCATATTTGAATATCTATCTAGAGGTATTAAGTGCTCTAGTTTTACAGTTTGGCTTTCTTTTATACTGGTTGATGCACTATATGCCTCAATGGTTTCTAAATTCTCGACCATTGGTACCTTGAAACCTAAAATGTCACTCTTACTAGCTTGATCGAGATCACGTATATTGGGACCCTTATGGTAATTAGACTTCATTAAGCTTTTGAATGACAGACATCGTGTAATTTTGTCAGCTGGGTTGTCCATTCCACTCACGAATGAGAATCCAACACTTCTCCCCTCACATAGCTTTGTTATATGATTCAGTTTGTTCATTACGAACACTGACCTTTTCTGCATTTTATCAAACTTATGAGAAAAGGACTTAAGCCACGACAGGGCAACAAAACTATCTGAGAATAGCCCTAAGTCAACTATTTTGATGGGCACCAGGCACTGTATGCCACTCAGTTCATTATAGGTATCCAACAAAACCTCTGTACCCAAACATATAGCCTGTAATTCGAGTGAAGGAATGGACTTTTCATGCAATTTGGATCCAATGAGTCTGTTTTTCGCTAATACAAAGCTTCTTTCACCACTTCTCATATTGCATAAATATACAACAACTCCATAAACTCTTTTGCTAGCATCAACATAAGCCTCAAGTTTATATTCATCTGTCCTTTCACCAACACATCTCCGAAGCTCAAAAACAGGAGCAGAATTTACTTGGTTTGCAATATTTCTCCATTCCTTTTGTTGAAAGTCTCTAAGTTGTGCATCCCATCCGAGCGTTCTCTCACATTGCAAGTCCTGCATAAAAAGTCTAGCTCTGTTAAGAAGAGGACCATTTATGTTGAAAACATCATAATTAGATGCAATGGATTGCAAAATTTCCCTCTTTGTAGTAGCCTTTTCATCAAGGCACAATTTCCTGGTTGAAATTGTATCACTCCTACGATTCCAGATCATCCCAAGTAATTTCACCTCCATCTCAGATTTCTTGCATCCTACATCCGATTGCATATTTTCTCCATCAATTTTATCTTGTAGTGTAGAATCATTAGAAAACATCTGCTGTAGTTCAATTTTGTAAGGACCAAAAATATCCTGTAAAATCTCATACATCCAATTCAAGGTTTCGGATGATTCACAAGTAAATCCACCATTGTCCATATAGAATAGCTGATACATTATACATTTTGCATTTCTTAGTCTAGGATTATCATTCTTGCTATCCAGTACTAAAATCTTGAAAAGAGCCAACATCAAAATTGTAGGACTGCATCGAAGTCCAAAGGGAAGACGAACATTTTTGTAGGCAATTATAGAGAAATCCCCTTTCTGAACATTCTTATACCACAAAAAGAGTAACTTCTGCTGATCAAGCTCACTGAGTGCTATTTGATTGAATGCTTTCTTAATATCGAAGATCAGTAATTTAGATCCGAATCTCAAATGAAGCAATGCAGACGTTATCTTCTGATTGAGTGATGGGCCAGCATACATAGCCTGATTATGATTGACCGTCATCACACTGGACCTGCTAGGTTCACAAACATTGGACAGGAAAACAACTCTGCATTTTGTTGTTTCCCGATCCAGTCTAAAAACTCCCATGTGTGCTAAAAAACTGCACTCAGGATGCTCATCCATGTACCTTTCTAGATTTGGTATTCTTTCAATTATTCCAAGATCCTCTTGTTCTTTAAAATTTTCATTCATAAGTTCCAAATTTGCCTTGTTCCTTTGTAATTTCCTCGTGTTGGATCTCAATACTGCCTTTGCAAGGTCGAAATTCCGTCCAAGTAAATGACAGCTCTTTTCATTCCATAGAAGAGGCATCTCTAGCCTTCCTTCCTCGTTTCTCCTTGCGTTATCAAGGGTAAACTTAATCAAATTTCCATTACAATCTGACACCAAGTTTCCATCTTCATGGTCTGGTTCACAAATAGATTTCTCATACACAGACCGCAGCATCTCATCAGTTGCACGTCTCAGCTCTGATTTTTCAATCATACCTTTTTCATTTAGAATAGCGAAGTTAGCTTGAACCTCCACATCGCATTCCAAACTTAAGCCACTTGGCTCACCCATAGAACTACCAAATCCAATACACTTGCAGCATTCATCTATGCCATTAAATACAGGGGATTTGTTTCCATTTAACTCACATGTTTCCTGATAATCGGCAACAGAGCATGAATGCTCTGAACACCGAGAACAAGAAAAATCCTTTGAAAGATAAGGTAGATTCTGTTGCACAATCTTGACATTACCCATTAACATCACTCCTGCCGATGATCCCAAATAAACAAATGGGTGATCATTGCCAAATTGTACAGAAAAATCCAATAAACAATGGGCGTCATTTGTACCAAGTATCAAGTCAATGTCCTTTATTTTATCACTACCATCAGTCAAATATTTATCAGCTAATTTGAAGCCTTTTTTGGTAAAGGCCCTGGCCACTTCTGAAATTCCTGGCAATGACAAATTTATATCTATGCTTGGCACACACAATGCATGTATTACACAAGCCTTATCATCAAAGTTGCACTTTAATTCAACTATCTTGGATTTATACTTCTTACTTGAATTAAAACCATTGACTGTTAAAGAGACATTATCTTCTAACACTTTCAACTTATTATCACATGCAAGTTTTTCAGTTACAAAACTGGTCTGACAGCCACAGTCCTTTAAACCTCGAACAAGGGCTCCATTCAACATTTCACAGGTAAAAGTTGGCAAAACAGAGGCGCCATCAGAGGTATGCAAAGCCTTAGTTATAATCATCACATCACTCGAGGTTTCCCTGTGTTTTGATTTACCTGCTTTTACTTCCTTGCCACCTCTCCCATTCACCTGTAGTTTTTCATCATGAGATTTTTCACCTTGATGATCACACAAAAATGAAAAGTGCCAACCCTTACAAAAATAGCATTTCTTAAAGAATTTAAACTTGCATTTGTCAGTGGTATGTCCAATGTTAGCACATTTCTTGCAACCATTAAGTTCTTCTAAGCGTCTCAGCTTATGCTCTGGTTCTTTATATTTTATACACTTATGTGTTGCATGGTTTTCCTGGCAAAGAGTGCACCTTTTCCTCGGAGAAGCGGCGTCAGCAGTACTAATTCTGTTAGTTTCATTATCCTCATATTTAACATTAACTGCAAGTGATGTAGAAGATTTTCCTCCTTGTCTCCCCCTTTCATTAAACTTTCTTGTGACGTCCATATAACGTTCAGATGCTTCAAAGAATTTTTCCTTTATCTCCTCAAGTGATGGACGTACATGATTAGTCACATTTACCAGCTGAGCTTTAAAGGACTCATTCATGCCTTGCCAGATGAAATACTGCAAAATATCATCTACTTTGATTTCCAATGTAGAAAAAGTTTCAGTTACATTAGTAATTTTTCCAATATAGGAAAAAGGATCAGTACCGTACTCAAGCTTCATTTCACTTAATTGCTTAATTACATTGAATTTCTGCAGCGAACGAGAAGCCAGTGCTTCTTTAAGCAATTTCTTAGCATCAGTATAAGTCTGCTTTGAAATTTCAAGATTCTCGAGCAAAATTGAGGCTCTGCCTGATACCTGTTGCTTGAGAAGTAATAGTTTATCCCTCTCAGTGTAAGAATATGTGGCAATAGCCGATTCAAACTCAACAAGAAATTTTTCAACATTTTCACTTTCGGTGCTAGCGTAAACCTGAAGTGGAACTACAGGACTCTTCAAGAGACTTCTTGCGGTCTCAGAATCCTTGGCCTCAGGCTTAGAATCCATCAATTGCAAAACAGCAAAACAGGTATTTAATTTATCTGAGTAATCATCACAAGACTGCAATTCTAATAAGAACTCCTCGTCATTTTTCCCGTCTCCATACAAAGACTTCTGGATTACAGTATTAAGACTGTTCAACTGATCACTGTACGAAACCAGTTTAATTTGAACAGCCTTGCACTCAGTTTTATTCATACTCGTGAATTCATCATGTTTATTAAACAACCGCGTTACTTGGCCACGAATATATTTACGAGTCTTTAATTCTACACTCATTTCAATAAAATGTAAAGGATAGACCATGGACCCACAAACAAACGAAACCCCAACCCGGAAGCTAACCAGACAGCAAAAACAGCACCTTACTTAGGCCCCACGTTGGGCGCCATCTCGAAAAATTTACTACGTAATTGGAAAATTAATACAAAGAGCAATTTTCTTATTTTAATGAAACCTTCATAAAATTATGAACTTTAAAAACTTTAATTAAAGAACAACTAAGAAATTGAATAAGATATAATAAAATGGTTTCATGTATTGCTGCTCAAATGAAAACCAATGCTGTTGTTGCTGCTGTCGAAGATGATCGCCTTAAATGGAGGTCAAAGCGATGGTCAAGCATCTCCAACTTCCAATTACCATTTTCAAGAACCCCTAGATAAATATAAAATACCAAATATCAGTTACACTTCAAATGGTAATTTAAACTATCGAAATCACTAATAAATTATTTAAACACAGGAATGCCATTCAAATATATGTATTGTATCAATAATGGATTTCACTTAACACTACCAAAATAATAATTACCTAAAGGCAATGGTCCACTTTGCGTATTAAGTATATTACTTGTATACAACAAGCCAAAATTACAGTAAGGCCGAACGAATAACCACCTAAGTAATAAAAACAACGAATGTAAATAAACGAACGACTAATTAACATAAAAGTGGCAAAATGAGAAAATACCAAAATATGATACAACACTTAAATTATCTAACCAGCACAAAGTAACTGCAGATAAATGAATCTCTTAACTATGACTGGAAAATTATAATATGGCAATCCCATAAAAATTGTAAATGATATAAATATTATCCAAGGGTATATTTATTTGTGGGGGCTAAAAAGCAAAGCAAGGGACTTTCATTATTAAATGAACTATGGATTATAAATCATAAAATTTAAATGACCTTTAAAAATGATGACGTACCTCACAACCCATACTGTCCGTGTATGCTGTTTGTAAATGCAATAAATCACAATTGCTGTGCTGGCTCTTGATAAGGCTTCCAAGCAGAAGGCAACGTAAGATGCGGATCCATGGTACCAATCACTTATTTTTTCACCATGACGATAAAGAGGTAAGTAAATCCAATGTTGTCACTGGTGAAGATGGCTAAGAACTACATTCATTTTCATTAAAAGCCGTCCACTTCTCCTTTCTGTAAGAAATGTATAACGAGCAGCAAATCTCTTCAACGACCCAAACCATCTTAATTTTTAACAGGTTATTAAGGAATTGTCATCATTTTATGTAAACAAAAAATATTTAAATACTTAAAATGCAAGTTAAAATTAAAACAATCATTTACAAACTTACCAAATTACCATATTATAAAAAAGAAACAGAAAACAAAAAATAACTTAGTGTTATTTTTCAACAACTGGGCTACCATACTGTATACATGGTACTAACTACCCTAGTGTAGGCTAGGCCATATTCGAGATACGATTTTTTCAAACGATGGGTTTTTTATAACCTAACCACATCTTAAGTAGGGCAATACCTGTATTTGATTTCTCCAATCTCTGTTCTAAACTAAATACTGCTGCGTGGCGCCGGATAACATCAAGGCAGGGAAACCCAGTGTCACAAAATCATGTAAGATGACTTAGGGCGATCCCCATCAGCCCCATTATTACACCATTCTGGCACACTCTTATTAAGTTTACGCTATTTTCGCTTTATTTAACATTATTTCAGGATTTTTTTATATTTTAATTGCTATAGAATTGTTCTTCAATAATTTATTCAGATTCTGGAAGCATATTTTCCTTCGTATAATGCTTTTTTACTTCGAAATACTGCGAAAATAAGCCTTCAAAGACAAAGAAATTATTTAAAATAGTTATCCCTATATTATTGCTGTACGTTTTCTTTATTACATTTTCATTTATAGGAAATAGGCTGACAACTAATTCTGACAGTGAGATTAATCAAGACGTATTTCGAGTAAAATCGACCATAAAGCCGACATATAATCGTATATATAAGAACTTGTGTTAATAGAGAATACTTTCACGCCGATCTGAGACTAACAAAGCTCGCAATAAGATGAAATAAACAGTAAAAAACGCACGGAATTTGTTGCTGTTCACTCCAAAATTATCGAAAAAGGACTAAATTGTTTGCAGCGTAACTTAGGCCAAATTTCGTCTTAAATCGTTTCGTATAATGAAAAATAACTTTGTCTCATATAAATAGAGTAAATAGAGATTCATTTACGCTAACCAGAAGCCAGAAATTCGCTCTAAATTGAGTGAAATATGGCCAAAATAACTTACGTAGGTTTCCAAACCAAAACATTGAATGGAATCGAAGACTTTAGTTATAAAGTTTATTGCCTGCACTTTTTGGCGCTTTTTAAGAATACGTAAACTTTAAATGGCATTCTCTCCGTAAATATTAAGATAACCTAACTGCAATGGCGGTCAAAATACGTTAAGATATCATACGAAATCATTGGCAATAGCAATAAATAGCAGATGTATAGTAATAACCGCATTTTAGGCCCGTTTAAATAGCCGTCCTCGAAGCGAAATTTCGTTTCTTGCTTCGATAACAGGTGGCTCTAGTGCTCCCGACCCCATGAAGCGAACGAAGTATTTTCATTTTTCAAACTAAAAGGCGTAAATGATTGGTTACGTGGGCGTCGAATATGACGTTTTTAGACGTCAGTTGATGCGAAGTATGTAAGAAAGAGTTGGTTAGGAGTGATAGAAGTGTTTAGGAAGGGTTGCTAAGAGTGGTAACCTTACACAGAGTCGAAATTATCGTAAAATTGTTCGTAAAATGGCGTTGTGGTTGCCGAGTTGTGTCAGGAAGAGAGAGAGAGAGAGAGAGAGAGAGAGAGAGAGAGAGAGAGAGAGAGAGAGAGAGAGAGAGAGAGAGAGATTGACTTATGGTTACTAAACTGGTGTCACAACGAGAGAGCGAGATTTAAGGTTACTAAAACTGGCTCACAACGAGAAAGAGAGAGAGAGGGCTTGATACTACAAACACAGTTCACATAAGAGTTAAGGCTTCACGGCAATTTTATCTTAATACTAAGTCCATCTTGCTCAATTTGGTAAGCTGACGTACATTTGGGGACATTGAACTATCCTGTTACAGGCCAACGTCTTGATATTAACGACACTAGTTGACGGGAAAGTAAACCAGAACACGGGGAAGCCTACAGAAAGTCCACGAACCAGCGGGCGACAGGAAAAACAGTACATTCGTCCACTGTGCAATTTTTAAGGAATGACGATAATGCTACTGTTGCCGCAGAACCTTCATGTATACGTCAGTACAAGTGTTGTCATCTTAGAGGGCATTTATTTAGTCAAGAATTATGCAAGCAATATTGAAACCCTGCCTTCTCCAGAATAATTCGCATGCAAATTATGGAGTATATTCATTTACGACGAGAGAGAGAGAGAGAGAGAGAGAGAGAGAGAGAGAGAGAGAGAGAGAGAGAGAGAGAGAGAGAGAGAGCTCTGAAAAGGCAAATCTGAAGATGTCCCTAGGAAGGGAGAAAACAAACCTATTCATTCGTTTTTCTTAAGAGTAAGTTAAGGCTGAATCTGCCCTTTTGTGACAATGATATATTTTTGGTAGAATCAACCCGAAGCTGTGATCGAGGGACGAAAAAGACGCATTACCGGAAATGCTTTTATATGTAGTAATAGTTAAATGGAAGTTAACCGAATATCTTAACCAGTGGCGTTCCTGAGGGGGGGGGGGGCTGTTTGAAATCGCCCCCCAGGCCCCAAAGTGAGGGGGAGGGCCCCAAAATGCGAAATTTAATCATTGCTGCTATGACAGGACAAGCTATAAATTTCTGAAATTTGCATTTACAAATGCCTTTAAAATGATCCTACATTTGCTCATATTCTAAAAATAACCCCCCCCCACCCCCAAACTGCTTTGGCTCGCTTCCCACCCCAAAAGAGGGGCCCCAAATGGGGCTGTGACCCCCGGCCCCAAAATGTCTAGGAACGCCTCTGATCCTAACCATCTTTTTGTGAAGAAACAAATGTACCCTTGCCAAAATAGATATAAAACGAGGCACAGACGCCAAGTCCCCAACACTTGGGAAGCTTCATGAGGGGCATAATTTGGAACTGGACCAAGGTGCCTTCCTGGTATTATTTCACTTATGGACATTAATTGCTTTCAACATAAAATATAGGTTTTTCTGTTATATTATGATGTGATTTGAATGATTTTGAGGTTTATTTCCATCGCAAATGAATACTTATCCTTCCCCGGCAAATGATATACTGTATACAAAATTAATAAAATTACGACTTGTCAGAATACTGCAACCCCCCCCTCTCCATAGCTAATACGGCAAAACTGTAATCAGTAAACACAGTTTTGCCGTATTAGCTATGGAGAGGGGGGGGGGTGCAGTATTCTGACAAGTCGTAATTTTATTAATTTTGTATACAGTATATCATTTGCCGGGGAAGGATAAGTATTCATTTGCGATGGAAATAAACCTCAAAATCATTCAAATCACATCATAATACAACAGAAAAACCTATATTTTATGTTGAAAGCAATTAGTGTCCATAAGTGAAATAATACCGCCTTCCTTATACAAACTTTTATAGGAACCAATGGCATAAAGGGGGCTGTCCCCAGGGTGTTCGACCCTACGCCTTTCAGAAACAGAAAGCCAGTCAACTTGCCTTCAGATAAAGACTGTCTCTCTCAGAGCAGGACATTCTTCAGAAGCACCGTGAATGGTTTTCCCTTCTCAGTTGTCCTAACGCTTGGCGACTGGCCTACAGGAAGAAGGAAAATGTTAGAATTTAAACTGACAGCTTCTTCCGTGACAAATATATAACTGATGTTATAGCGAACTATGATAATAGACAATGATATACGACCTAATGCAGTGATTATCAGTTCGTATCCATTTGCAAGCAATTATAACCTAGGTAAAAAATGCCTTCGAAATTAATCAGTTATTAATAACATACTCTATAACAATTCTAATGTTATAGCAATCTATAATAATAACATATGAGCATAAAGCACCGATCATCGGTTCATATCCATTTGCAAGCAATAACATCATAGGTAAGATATGCCTTCGAAATTAATCAGTTATTTTAATAAAATTCTCTATACCATAATTCTAATGTTATAGCAATCTATAATAATAATATATGAGCATAAAGCACCGATCATCGGTTCATACCCAATTGCAAGCAATTATAGCAGATAAAACTGCCTTCGAAATGAGGCTGATTGACCAACATGCAAATGATTGACAGGACGGCTTACCTGGCTGAGGAAGTGCGTGACGTCACACTCTCCCGCTGAAAGCCGAATGGTAACTGAGGACGACAGAGAGAGAGAGAGAGGGAGGGGTAGGGGGCGGAGTCAAGTCCCCTGGTACAGATTACTCCATCGTACGTAAAAAAAAAGAATCGTCTTACAAACAGTTACATTTATCACGCCTTCACTTACAAAATCTTTTAATACGTCAAAGCATATGTTAAGGTATTCTATAATCATACAAAATCTATAGGTAATGTGGGAATGTAAAGAGGGGAAACAAAAAGAATGTTATACCTCAAAACTCCACATTGTCGGAAGTCCTGTACCGGAGGAGAATCCGGGTGATTCAGTTAATTAGCTACGGGAGCGGTGGCGGAAGTTAACGTGGGGTAGGGTGAGGTCAGGTCAGCTGACCCAGCTGTCGTATTACTGAGATACTGGTAGGATATATATAATTATAACATAATTATATATATTATATATATTAATTCCACGAAGAGCCATTCGTAAGATACTCATTGCAGAATCCATCTATCCGATTTAATGATTTGTCAGAAACAATATTGACATCGGTGTCTGTACATGTTGAATAACTAAAAATTAACAAAAAGTAAATAACAGCTACAGTATTTCCACGGCATTTAATTAATGAGTCTTCTCTACTCTCTTACAATCTTTCATCAGCTTGTACTTGGTGTATCAAGTTTCCTAACGACATATAAACATCTCCGTTGTCTTGGGTTTAGTTCCTCTAACGTGTCGACAGAGCACTGGCCTTCATCTATGAGAGTAGTTATCTGGCATAAGAGAGAGAGAAGCGCACCGCTTCTCTCTCTCTTATGAAGGTGTTTGGCAAAGTCAGCTGATTTTTCATACCCCCTATGATGTTGAGAATTTTTTTTTTCTTCACTGACACCATATTAAAGTTAAGCTACCTAGAAAGTCCTAGCACTAGTTAAGTGCTTATTCCACTGCACTTATCCATGGGCCGTAATGTGGCTTAGTACCTTATTCCAACACTTCCATTCTACACACGTTCACGAAGACCAAGTGGGCCAGTGAACACTAGTGGTTAAATGAAGGTTAGGACAGTGAAATTAATACCTGAAAATTTTAGACCCCAGTAAATTAGTATACATAAGTTTTCGCTAGCTTTTATAATTACCATCTTTAATTTTCATACAATATTACTCTAGTTCTTAACTTGAAGTGACAATGGTTGCCTTTGTCACCTATATGGCAAGGTATTACTGGCACTCTGCCAAGCCTTAATTGTTAGTGTAATACTCTCAATAATGTTTTAAAATCCCTGTAACAAGATTCTAGTCTCCTCTAGAGATCCGGATCAGTTTCTCCATAGTTCTAGTCTCCTCTAGAGATCCGGATCAGTTTTTCCATAGGTCTAGTCTCCTCTAGAGATCCGGATCAGTTTCTCCATAGGTCTAGTCTCCTCTAGAGATCCGGATCAGTTTCTCCATAGGTCTAGTCTCCTCTAGAGATCTGGATCAGTGTCTCCATAGTTCTAGTCTCTTCTAGAGATCCGGATCAGTTTCTCCATAGGTCTAGTCTCCTCTAGAGATCCGGATCAGTTTCTCCATAGGTCTAGTCTCCTCTAGAGATCCGGATCAGTTTCTCCATAGGTCTAGTCTCCTCTAGAGATCCGGATCAGTTTCTCCATAGGTCTAGTCTCCTCTAGAGATCCGGATCAGTTTCTCCATAGGTCTAGTCTCCTCTAGAGATCCGGATCAGTTTCTCCATAGGTCTAGTCTCCTCTAGAGATCCGGATCAGTTTCTCCATAGGTCTAGTCTCCTCTAGAGATCCGGATCAGTTTCTCCATAGGTCTAGTCTCCTCTAGAGATCCGGATCAGTTTCTCCATAGGTCTAGTCTCCTCTAGAGATCCGGATCAGTTTCTCCATAGGTCTAGTCTCCTCTAGAGATCCGGATCAGTTTCTCCATAGGTCTAGTCTCCTCTAGAGATCCGGATCAGTTTCTCCATAGGTCTAGTCTCCTCTAGAGATCCGGATCAGTTTCTCCATAGGTCTAGTCTCCTCTAGAGATCCGGATCAGTTTCTCCATAGGTCTAGTCTCCTCTAGAGATCCGGATCAGTTTCTCCATAGGTCTAGTCTCCTCTAGAGATCCGGATCAGTTTCTCCATAGGTCTAGTCTCCTCTAGAGATCCGGATCAGTTTCTCCATAGGTCTAGTCTCCTCTAGAGATCCGGATCAGTTTCTCCATAGTTCTAGTCGCCTCTAGAGATCCGGATCAGTTTATCCATAGTTTAGTCTCCTCTAGAGATCCGGATCAGTTTCTCCATAGGTCTAGTCTCCTCTAGAGATCCGGATCAGTGTCTCCATAGTTCTAGTCTCTTCTAGAGATCCGGATCAGTTTCTCCATAGGTCTAGTCTCCTCTAGAGATCCGGATCAGTTTCTCCATAGGTCTAGTCTCCTCTAGAGATCCGGATCAGTTTCTCCATAGTTCTGGTCTCCTCTAGAGATCCGGATCAGTTTCTCCATAGGTCTAGTCTCTGTTTCTCCATAGTTCTAGTCTCCCCTAGAGATCCGGATCAGTGTCTCCATAGTTCTAGTCTCTTCTAGAGATCCGGATCAGTTTCTCCATAGGTCTAGTCTCCTCTAGAGATCCGGATCAGTTTCTCCATAGGTCTAGTCTCCTCTAGAGATCCGGATCAGTTTCTCCATAGGTCTAGTGTCCTCTAGAGATCCGGATCAGTTTCTCCATAGTTCTGGTCTCCTCTAGAGATCCGGATCAGTTTCTCCATAGGTCTAGTCTCTGTTTCTCCATAGTTCTAGTCTCCCCTAGAGATCCGGATCAGTGTCTCTATAGTTCTAGTCTCTTCTAGAGATCCGGATCAGTTTCTCCATAGGTCTAGTCTCCTCTAGAGATCCGGATCAGTTTCCCCATAGGTCTAGTCTCTGTTTCTCCATAGTTCTAGTCTCCCCTAGAGATCCGGATCAGTTTCTCCACAGTTCTAGTCTCCTCTAGAGATCCGGATCTGTTTCTCCATAATTCTAGTCTCCTCTAGAGATCCGGATTAGTTTCTCCATTGGTCTAGACTTTTTTGTGGGGTGGGGGTTGCTTACTGAGACCATCAGTTGCCTAGAATCATTTCCTCAAGTTATTTGGGATGATAATGCTTGAGCTAGGTGTTTATAGCTTTCTCCTCAACTCACGTTTAGTGACACTAGTTCAGATATTTTTCACACTGTACAGAAGCTGCTTTTTGCACGCCTAATATCTTTCAGCCGTGACAAAATCTATGAAAACCAAAATAAAGTCACTAAATTATTAAAAAGACATTGGTAAGTGACAAACTGACTCAAATACTATGCACTTAACAGGGTGCCAAGCAATACTAGTTTTATTACAAACTAAAAAAAAAAGTAGATTTACAGTAATTTTTTTAACTAGTTACAGTATTCAGTTTAAATACTCAACTGCACAACTTTCAAAGAACTCTCTTTCCGTATGTTACACAAGTGAGGCAATTTATGCCTCAAGGGCAGAGTCTGGTAAAAGTCCAGTGAAAGTAGATCAGTTGCAAGCATGCCCAGTCAAATCTATGCCAACGCTGGACATACGAGCGTTGAGATATTGTCACAAATCCCAAGCAGTAGGAAATCTCTTGGAGACTGCAACAGAAACAAGATTCTAAAAACAGTAGCCAGAATTCTCGAGTTCCTGGAATAGTTATTCAACCGCTTGTGATATCACATGAACTTAGTCTTAAAAAGTATTTGCATTCAACCAAGCTTTCACGAAGAGTACATTCTTCCTGAAAAGAAATGTCCTCATTTAGCCACACTACAAACAATTCTTCAAAAAAAAAAAATTGCGAGTATTACGTTCACAAACTTGTTCAACCTTCGAATTTAAACAGATTTAGTTACACAAGATTTCTTTAATGGCCTGTCCACACTAGCAGGCATGCCCGACGGGCACTTCCACTTGTTTATATTTTCTCTTGCTTCTGAAGCAGCGTTACCAGACAATCGCATCGTTCTGGCTCCATACTCGCTCGGTCAGTACAGTAGAACGGGTTATGGGAACAGTGTTTGCCCGTCGGGCAGTGCCTGCTAGCGTGGACGGGGCTTTACACCCAACCTAATACCATTTGTAATGGTCTCGTCATTTAGAGAACCAGCAGGTTCAAAATAAAAACACGAAATGGGACTGGAATGACTGACGGAAGGTGAGACAAACGAAGAATGAGGGAACTGAACAAAAATAAATAACCTTAAAATTAATTTATTACACAAATCTACATAATGTACAATTGAGTCAGGCTCAGTAGATGACATTTAAAATGTCCAATAAACATTACAAACAATGAACTACACACTCAACAGGGGTAATAAATAAAACCCAAGTAATTAACAACCACCCTTCAAACACAGTCATTCTCCATACGACGAAAACAAACTCTTAAACAAAGAAATAATCAAATCTTGGGCAGTATAACAATATAATAATCTACCGGCAACATAATTACAAAAACAGGCAGCATAATTAGGCAGTACAACAATAAATACAAACTAAAAGCCTAATAATTCAAGACATAATAATGCTCAAAACAGCCATTGAACAATACGCAACACTGGGGCAATAAACAATAAGCAATACCCAGGCAGCAAAAATAATTACATAAGAGGGAGAATAAGAAATGTATAAAAATAAAAATAAAATAGACACTCTCCACATACATGGAGGGGACGCTGCAAAGACCCTTAAGTAATGCCTACAGTGCACCGCGTGAGGTACACTGACGGCGCTACCCCTGGCGAGAGAGGTGGAGGTCTTCTGCAAATTAATCCTGACATAAACTCCGCCATAAAAGGTTTTTGGGGAAACTTTCCTCTGGTGCTCGTACGTGCGAGAGCGCTGGTGTCTTAGCTGACCACCTAAACGTATCACACTAACATGAAACTGCTGTTTCTTTGTTTATTTTACTTTTATTTTATTTTTTCTTTACTCTGGATTTATTTCGTGTATGCTGTATGCTGAAGAACATACCCTATGGTTAACGCTGAAAGGACCAGAGTAATGACACTTAAACCGAAAAGATTCGTTGACTATGGAGATCTGGAGTTGTACGTGGATGAAGAGAAGTTGGAATTCGTCCAGTCCTTCAGATACTTGGGTATACATAACAACTGTGACCTTAAGGACGATGAGCACATCACCTCATCAGACCGCGGTCACTGTATGAGAATCCATCTGCTGCTCCGGAGTTATTATATGTGACAATAATGTTAAAGTTCACCTGCGTAAATCATTCTGCACCTGACTCTGTGGTGTTCCACTCGCGCTGGAAAGTAGAAAGGATACTCTGAACAAACTTCGTGTCTGTTATAATAGTTCACTGAGACGTTTTATGAATATTGGCAGGTTCTGTGGTATTTCTGAACATTTTGTGAAAGTGGGTATTCTGTAAGGTGTTCCACTCGCTCTGGAAAGTAGAAAGGATACTCTGAACAAACTTCGTGGCTGTTATAATAATTCCCTGAGACGTTATATGAATATTGACAGGTTCTGTGGTATTTCTGAACCTTTTGTTAAATTTGGTATTCCTACATTCCAAGTTCTTTTAAGGAAAAATAGTTAGTTTGTTCCTTCGGCTTAGCAAGACAAATAATGGTCATATTAAAGCAGTTTTTAATTGTACTTTTTCCAGAGGGTCAACGACATTTTTAAAAGTTAGTGATCTCATTTTTTAATAAGTCATAAAAGTAAACAATTAAATATGTAATTTATAATAATCTTTTTGTATTATGTAATTTACTAAGACTTCAAAGAAAAGGTTTTTAATAAATGTGAAATTATACTTTATAATGGTATGAATATTTATGCAATATTCACTGCAAAGTCTTTTGTAAAAACGTGTATGTGTAAACATTTTACCTAATGTGTATGGGATTCCAGCTGGAATAAAGGATTCAATTCAATTCAATTCAGTTTAATTCAGTTCAATTCAATATACCTACTGCACAAGTAATACGGGGATTTTAAAAATGTTTTACCATTACCTGAAGGTACCATCTGGCGCTGCGAAGATATTTTATTGTCCTTTGTACTTCTGCGGCAGCATGTGAGAACTACTATTTACAAATTCATACATGTAGGATTAGACTGGAAGTAACTGCTAACACATACTGTCTAAGCCGGTCTAAGCAGGTAAACACAAATATTCTAAATTCAAGAATCTGGATCTATGAACATCCAACAGCTTTCCAAATGAAATCTGGAATTTACGAGGCACAAATATTAATGGGGTGCTTTTACACAGGAGATGCCAAAGAGGCTTCACTCTTCCATGGGTCACTGCGGAAGGAGGCAGAAATATCCTTTGCTGAGACTGACACAGTTGTTAAATTCTGTGTCTACTCTTGGGCAAGTTTCCGTGTCAGGATAGAATTATCTCGTCTGGCTCAGGGATGGAATACCGTTTTGGTCGAACTCCAAGTCTGGAAAGAAAAACAAACCAGTTTTGCATTATTATTATTATTATTATTATTATTATTATTATTATTATTATTATTATTATTATTATTAGAAGACAATAGTGACTGAATACTTTACAAATTTTTTGATAGCACGAAGCCTTACCAGGTTTGCTCCGAAGGCAGAACGCCTGGTTTTCAAAGAAGAGAACTACGGCAGAGGTTGCTATCCCTAGGGCCAGGATGAAGAAAGCTGCCTGCAAGTGCACGAGAGTAATTGCACCAGGGCCACTGTCCGCACTGGTCTCTTCACTACTCGCGCCACCCCCTTTCACCGAATTCACTTCATCGCGTGCCCATTTAGCTATCAAACCAGCTTCTGTCAGTTGCGATAACCTGCGATGAATTCAGGGGTCTTTGTTACCCTTAGGTTAAGGAAGGCAAGACTAATATTTTGAACTATTATCATTATCAAATAGTTTCAGTTCGTAGGCCATAATAATATATCTTTCCTAGAAAAGCAGTTTCTACAATCAGTCTCAAATTGTTATCAAGCATAAATTTGTGGAAAATGGCATTTTATAAAGATCTGCAAAAGGAATACTCACGCTCTGTCGAAGACTCTTTTACAAGGAGCTCCGCTATTCAGAGCCATCCCGTACCCCTGAGGGTAGAAGCTTTGCCGAGCCAAGTAAAACTTTTCCCGGCCCTCCCTTGTGGCACGAATCTCGCTTGCTAGCATGGCACTTACAAATCCAAACTTTCCCGACAACGCCTAAAGAAAGAAAGATCACGAGTGAGGATACAAATGGTAACTTGTGAGGAAAATATATTCTGAAGTAAGTTTTAAGGCTTTAAGATCTTTCCTCTCTCTCTCTCTCCTGGTGCAGTCTGGGGCTATTTCAGTTTATATCAGACGAATTTTATAATTTCTTAAGCTTGGAACACGCAAACGTTCTCATCTATGTAGATGCATTGCACTCCTTTTTCAAACTGGGTACACAACAGGTTACAGTATCGATAACTATTCTCAACATAAAGCATCTCGACAATGACTCCCAAAAGCTTTTGAAAAAAATCGTAATTCGTCAGGTCGTGTTGCAAGAACACTCACCCGCGCCTTTTGTTGCAACACCTCTTGCCCTGTCAGCAGTTTTTCGGTCTGGGAAATTGACACGTTTATTCTCTCTCTTTCTCTCTCTCTCTCTCTCTCTCTCTCTCTCTCTCTCTCTCTCTCTCTCTCTCTCTCTCTCTCTCTCTCTCTCGTCATCTATTTATTTTAGTAAGCATACTTACTTTGGCAATCCCCTCGTCGTCGTTCTCCACGTAGTTAGCTTTGCTAAACAAGTCCCAGATATCCTTGTAAATCCCGGAGGTGGCCTCCTGGTTAGAGTGAGATAGGGCTGTATTTGTATGCGTAATTTCATTGATAGTCTTTTATTGATGATTTCATTAATTATAACAGACAAACTAATCTCTATATAACTGTTCCTACCTCTAACAAGCCAATACGCTAATCTGCACAGAAATATTATGTTAACACTGTTTTATATATATAATTCAGAAGTTCCACAGCCAGCATTGGATAGCCTGTAATACATGAGAGAGAGAGAGAGAGAGAGAGAGAGAGAGAGAGAGAGAGAGAGAGAGAGAGAGAGAGAGAGAGAGTGAGAGTTTGCTTTACTCCAAAATCTATTTGCGCACTGACTTCAGAGGAACTCAGAAATTCAGCGCTGAAATGTTTTAGACATTTTAGTACTCCCGAGAAAGCCCCACCTTGAAGATGAACTCGTTGCTCGTGGCGTACTCTACCGACAGGGTAAATTCTCCTTTCTTCATGGAAGCCAAGAGATCGTTTAGTGAGTCAATGGGTTTCTCGAACTGTGGCACTGCCAATACAGCTGTCAACGTCCCTTGGTACAAGGCTGCAGAGAAATGGTTAGAAACATCTGTTACTGAGTGCTTTGTCAGCGACGCATCCTTGTCGTCTGATAATGTCTTATTCTTTCCTCGTCATGTTTCCTGATAAAATAGCTGATAACACAAGTGAGGATTATGAAGCTAATTTAACTGGGTTGTTTAGAGCAACGTTATGGGAAACTACATGTATCGTAGATTTAATGAGTTCCAAAGATATGTGCTTGTTCCTCGAAAATTCCCGAATTCTTCCCTCTTCCAAGTCACCAGTAAGGTTGTTGCCTCACGACAAAGCACACTATAGACTGATTCTCAATATTACTCTTCTCTAAAACAAAAAGGCTTCTGTTTTAAGCGGTGAGGGACAGCTCCCAATTCTCACATCCTTTTACTGCTATTGGGCGCAGAAAAAAGTTTAGACGTGCAATATGGATACTAAACATTCCTTCCCTTTCTGTTACTGAAAGGAGGATTGAAATGAACTGAGTACAGAATCTAGGGAATAATAGTTGCCATGTGAAGAGCTGTCACAAATTACACGTTAACCCTTAAGGCCTGAGAGTGCAAAAGTTAGACATCAGCTCATAAGAAAGATGAAATGTGTCTTGCGTCTCGGATAGAGCTCATCTAGTTTTATAGCCTGAAATACAGTGCTCATCTAGTTTTATAGCCTGAAATACAGTCTTAATATTGACGAAAGAAATAAAAAATGGCAGGACACACCCAGGGTTTCCAGTTAATATTAATTAGAGAAAGTCCTCGAGGAAAGTAGCAGCAAGGGCTTAAGTTACAGAAGTGGAATCAATCATAATGAGATAGGAAGCGACATACACCATAACGCCTTCAAAGCCGTACCGTAAATATAGAAGCAGAAGAGATACCAGAACAAGAAGATGAATCTGTGGGGCCAATGTTCGGTGACGATCATGTTGCCTTGGAGGACCATGCTCCTAAACATGTTAAAGGTAAACATCTGGAGGGAACTGTCGGGAGGTGCAGACATATATCGCTCCATCGCCCAGGCGAAAAGGTTCAACAAGGGTCCGATGAGAACCATAGCCAGCGCTAGCACCAACCACACCTGAGAAAGTGAGGACAATTTCGGTTACGAGAAGTCCTAATAGATTTTGGGACATCAGTCAACTGTTACTCGTGTCTGCTAGCTGGGCAGATTCCAGAGGTCTTCACCAAGCCTCCTGAGCCCTTTCAATCCTTGTCGCTCTTGTTAGGATAAGGGTCTGTGTTGGCATAAGCCAACCAACCACCACCTATCCTTTGTGTTCTGTTACACGTTACTGCTTCAGTTTCAGTTTTAAAAATTTTTTCCTCTAAACAGTTACAGAAAGCTGTGAACATTTCAAGTTCCTCATTGGACGGGTTGGTATCGTTCTCGGCTAGCACTCTGCTAGGTCCGAGTTCGAGTCTCCGACCGGCCAATGAAGAATTAGAGGAATTTATTTCTGGTGATAGAAATTCATTTCTCGCTATAATGTGGTTCGGATTCCACAATAAGCTGCAGGTCCCGTTGCTAGGTAACCAATTGGTTCTTAACCACGTAAAATAAGTCTAAGCCCTAGGGGAGCTGTTAATCAGCTCAGTGGTCTGGTTAAACTAAGGTATACTTAACTTAACTTTACTGCTTCAGTTTCAGTTTAAAAAATTTTTCTCTAAACAGTTACAGAAAGCTGTGAACATTTCAAAAAAACTGATTTAAGGAAACTACGAAATATTATTGATATTTTCTCTTTTATGATTTCTAACTTCTTACCAGTAAAGTGAAAGGTGAGAAAATGGCTCCGGCTTTGCTCAGTTGCGCAGGCGCGCGCGTAACGATGGTCGTCGATTCCAGAAAGTAAGGCTTAGTGAAGTCGACAACGGTTTCCCTGGACTCTGGAACAGACAGTAACTTAATCAAGTTGAACTTCATCACGTTGCGTTTTGGCTTAATAAAGTAAGCGTCGTCAGAAACTTGAGACGCACGAACACAAATACACTTACCGGTAATAGTGATTTCATTGATGGCAAAGTCGACTTCCCTCCGAGCCGACATTCCAATCATGCCTGTGATGGTACCGTCTGGTTGTGGTCCTCCCCAAGACCCCAAGGGTTCTATTTTCAACTTATAACTTGAAAAATAGATTGATAGACATAGGTTGACAAACAAAAACTATATGTAGAATTAAGCACGTGTTTATTTTTTTAAGTGCAAGTGTACATCTTTTCTTTATTTTGGTCATTTTTTTTTGTGGGAGGGGGGTACTCTGGTCTTACCATTTTACCCTTTATCGTCACTTCTCCCTTGGCCCCCCCCCCTTTTCCCCCACCTTCAGACCCAATCAGGTAATATCTAAATAATCGAAGTCCAACTCTGCTAGGTATAATCTCATACGAATGCAGGTGATGTCTAAACAGGCTGTGTTTCATCATCAGGTAATATCTAAATAATCGAAGTCCAACTCTTCTATGTATAATCTCATACGAATGCAGATGATGTCTAAACAGGCTGTGTTTCAGTATCGGCATGCATAAATTGTTGCGTGTAAGAAAAAATGCAGGATTGGCAAAAGGTCGAAACAGAAGTAATTTAGAATGAAAGATTAATACCAGAACTAAGTACCTAAAGTATGGTTCACTGAATGTTTCAGGTAAATTGTTTCATATGCTGAAAAGCTTCCAATTTTACCAGTAGCCATGTTCTTATATCAAGATGATTAGGTAGTTACAAGAATACCAAAATAAACCAGGAAAACTGCCACTTCCTAAAATAAAGAGGAAATTCACATCATTATCCATCAGAACATTATTCTTCCCTCACTGGATCGCGCCTTGTACGAGAGGCACAAAGAATCCTGGAGTTGGCTAACGGTAAGCAGGAAGAACTGATCATTTTATATAGAAGTAACTACAGAAAGAATGCTAATTATCTTGTCTGCGACTTGAACTTATCTAAAGCTAATGAATACGTTAAAATGCTCCCATCTTAATCTGTCAAATGACTCAGCAGCGATCAAAGAGCAAAGCAAAGAAATAGTTCCTCACGTGAAATTGAGTTTTGCCGCAATGTTGTTGAGGATGTTGCAGTCGATGCCGGAGTGAGGCAAGGCGTTGGACTCGTCGACAGGGATGATTTTGAAGAAGGGCCAGTCGTCCACGACAGCCGCCTTCAGAGTCCTTCCTCCGAAGTCTCCGCAGACCTCGAACAGGTCAGGAGTCAGAGGACTTTGGATGTCCACGGAAGCTTTCCCGTCGGTGGTGTTCCACCGATATGATCCAGCAACCTTCTTGCTGTAAAGACACCCAGTCACATTTATTTGTTTACTCGAAGTAAGTCCTTTTTTTCATTACTCTTCTTTTCTGGGGAAAAAATTATATCCTTTTAAAAGCTAGGATTATACATCAGTTACAGGGTAAAGAATCGTTTCCAATCATGCTACAGAGGCCAGGCTTTCTTGATGTTTCCAAGAATCGTACAGCCCTACTGTATGTCCTGAAAATGAAGAATGTTATTATGATGATGATGATTATTATTATTATTATTATTATTATTATTATTATTATTATTATTATTATTATTATTATTATTATTAGACTGTCCATATATTAAACAAATCATTTCAGTATTTATAAATCCTTAATCGGTACTTTATTTCTCTTTCCTTAATCACTACAATAATTACAGCCAATGATGATGTTGATGATAATAATTATTATTAACATAAACCAAGTTCTTCAATTCTAGCCGTATTACATTTACTAATTTTCCTACCTAACCCAGTTCTGTATTTCTGTGAATGATTTTAGTCGGGGTTTAGTGCTTTGGTTAATAAAATGGCACCCAAGAGAAAGGCGACAAGTTATATTTTTGCCAATATATAGATTTCGGACAATTGGTCCAAAATAATTTTTGTTTCTCATCATATATTGAGCGAGATAAATCTTCCAATTTATCTTTAGGACACTGCAAGAGACGTTCACATTTCTACCGCCAAAGCCTGAAAGTAATTGGTCTATAAACGATCCCCACCACAATCCCCCAAAAACTCACACAAAGGGAGGTTGTGAGGAAGTCCTACATACAAAAACTGATTATCAAAGTCTGTGACCTCTAGTGTCCACCAGGCTCACCAATGCTATGCTTTCCATCAGAACTGCTCCATTCCAAATTGAGAATCAATGTATTGCAAAATACTCTGGAATCTAAGCACTAAGAATGAAAATGATAACTGGAATCAACTGACCTTCCATTAGGTCTCTTTCAAGCTCAGTATTGCCTGAGTTATGAAGACTCAATTTCAGAAGGAATTTTAAATCTCTGTGCTTAAGGAACGTTTCCAGACATGAATTTTCTTGGGTGATGCGTGCAAGTTTTTGGCAAAGCGAACCAGTGGTTAAATGAAATTGACATTTGCAATTACAATATGCCGTGAAAAGAGAAAATAAGATGGTCATTGCTATGCTAAAAAACTATGTAGTTCTGGAAGTGATGAAGCAAAGGAGATTCTTTAATAAGGCAAAGAAGGTATAAAAATAACTTAGGCGTTGTCGTGTTATTGATTTTGCTCTGGAATGGAACGGGAAACTTCTGGAACAGTAAATTGGTTGTATCAAGTAAATATATTTTTTTGATATTGTGTTCTGGAATGGAACTGGAAACTTCTGGAACAGCAAATTGGTTGCATCAAGTAAGTACATTTCTTTGAATCTTCAAAAAAATATATTTACTTGATACAACCAATTTACCGTTCCAGAAGTTTCCAGTCCCATTCCAGAACACAATCACTAACATTACAACGCTTAAGTTTTATTTTTATACCTTCTTTGCCTTAATGAAGAATCTCCTTTGCTTTATCACTTCTAGAACTACATAATTTTCAGCATAGCAATGGCCATCTTATTTTCTCTTTTCACGGCATACTGTAATTGCAAATGTCAATTTCATTTAACTGCTTTGTCAAAAACTTGCACGCATCACTCAAGAAAATTCATGTCTGGAAACGTTCCTTAAGCGCAGCGATTTAAAATTCCTTCTGAAATTGAGTCTTCAAAACTCAGACACAACTGAGCTTAGAATTAACACCGGAAAATCTAAATCATATCTTACCATTGTCATGTTTTCTTATTTCACATTTGATTCTCTTTCTGTGTATTCCTGGATCTTGCTGCACCAACTAGTTATATTGGCTCTGTATCTAATAACTATATTGATAATTAAGATAGTGGCTTTATTATGAAAGATATGTATAATTATTTATTCAATGTAGCTATTGCATATACACCTTAATGCTATCACAGCCTCGTATCTCCAATTTACTTTAGAAAAAAGGTCATTAATGATTTGCCACATATGCCGTAATCCTTCGCTGAAAGAGCCACTTTAGAAGAAGAAGAAGAAGAAGAAGAAGAAGAAGAAGAAGAAGAAGAAGAAGAAGAAGAAGAAGAAGACCATACCTCACAGCGCTGTTGGAATCCACAAACGTCGTGAAAAATTTGTACGAAAACTCCGAGGTCTTAACTGCCATCGTTACCTGCGACAAAACAGAAACCAGGGTCTTTATCACTGTTTAGGGTTACAAGCAAATGTATGTAAAGAAATATTAAGATATATATCTATACATAGATAATAATGATGGCTCTGTATATATTAGAACTAATTGTGATATGATGATATAAGCAGTTAGATATATATATATATATATATATATATATATATATATATATATATATATATATATATATATATATATATATATATATAAAAATTTCTGACAAGCATCAGGCTCGAACCCAGGTCTTTCAATTGAAAGGCAAGGGCGCTGCCCACTAGGCCATAAAAGCCATAAAAGAAGTTGGAACCTGAATGCTTCTGTAGCCAAGGAATTACCCGGGTTCGATCCTGATGTGAGTCACAAATTTATTTCTGTACCTAAGTCCACCAAAGCTTCTCAGAGGCAGACTTAGCAAAGCACTTAACACTGAGACGAAGTTGGAACCTGAATGCTTCTGTACCCAAGAAATTACCCGGGTTCGATCCTGATGTGAGTCACAAATTTATTTCTGTATCTAAGTCCACCAAAGCTTCTCAGAGGCAGACTTAGCAAAGCACTTAACACTGAGACGAAGTTGGAACCTGAATGCTTCTGTACCCAAGGAATTACCCGGGTTCGATCCTGATGTGAGTCACAAATTTATTTCTGTACCTAAGTCCACCAAAGCTTCTCAGAGGCAGACTTAGCCAAGCACTTAACACTGAGAGGAAGTTGGAACCTGAATGCTTCTGTACCCAAGGAATTACCCGGGTTCGATCCTGATGTGAGTCACAAATTTATTTCTGTACCTAAGTCCACCAAAGCTTCTCAGAGGCAGACTTAGCCAAGCACTTAACACTGAGACGAAGTTGGAACCTGAATGCTTCTGTACCCAAGGAATTACCCGGGTTCGATCCTGATGTGAGTCACAAATTTATTTCTGTATCTAAGCACACCAAAGCTTCTCAGAGGCAGACTTAGCCAAGCACTTAACACTGAGAGGAAGTTGGAACCTGAATACTTCTGTACCCAAGGAACTACCCGGGTTCGATCCTGATGTGAGTCACAAATTTATTTCTGTATCTAAGTCCACCAAAGCTTCTCAGAGGCAGACTTAGCCAAGCACTTAACACTGATAGGTTCGCAATGTGCAGCGAGTATAAAATGAGAGTAAAATTGATCTAGGGAGCACGGAAATACGAAAAAAATCTGCTTCATCTCGGAGATAACAGGCGGATCCCTATGTACAGCAATGGATAATGAAGTAAGGCTGATGATGAAGAGAGTTTGGAGACGACTGAGAAGTAAAGGAGGATGGTGTTTGGCAACTGGAGCAACCTTCACGAAGAAAGGAAAAGAGAAGGAGAACATGCCTCTGAGTATCACCACAGAAATCAGGGAAAAGGATAGAGACAACACCATAGGGGAGTCATTTAGGGGGGATGGGGGGAGGGGAACTGCCCCCCCAAGACTCAGGTTGTTCCCCTCAAGCCTCAACTTACCCCCCACCCTCACACCCCCAAGCCCTAAGAAGTAACACAGCGGGTTTTCCATTACTCCTACCGAAATTCAAATGTGTCACCACATTAAGTTATATCTATCTATCTATCTGTCTGTCTATCTATCTACCTATATATCTATCTGTCTATCTATCTATCTATCTATCTATCTATCTATCTGTCTATCTATCTATCTGTCTGTCTGTCTATCTATCTATCTATCTGTCTATCTATCTATCTATCTATCTATCTATCTATCTATCTATCTATCTATCTATCTGTCTATCTACCTATCTATTTATCTATCTATCTGTCTATCTATCTGTCTATCTACCTATCTATCTATCTATCTATCTGTCTATCTATCTGTCTATCTACCCATATATCTATCTGTCTGTCTATCTACCTATCTATCTATCTATCTATCTGTCTATCTATCTGTCTATCTACCTATCTATCTATCTGTCTATCTGTCTATCTATCTGTCTATCTATCTATCTATCTATCTGTCTATCTATCTATCTGTCTGTCTATCTACCTATCTATCTGTCTATCTATCTGCCTATCTATCTATCTATCTGTCTATCTATCTATCTGTCTATCTATCTATCTATCTATCTATCTATCTATCTATCTGTCTGTCTATCTGTCTATCTATCTGTCTATCTATCTATCTATCTGTCTATCTATCTATCTATCTATCTGTCTATCTATCTATCTGTCTGTCTATCTACATATCTATCTGTCTATCTATCTGTCTATCTATCTATCTATCTGTCTATCTATCTATCTATCTGTCTATCTATCTATCTGTCTATCTATCTATCTGTCTGTCTATCTATCTATCTATCTATCTGTCTATCTACCTATATTCTATCTGTCTGTCTATCTACCTATCTATCTATCTATCTATCTATCTGTCTATCTATCTGTCTATTTACCTATCTATCTGTATATCTGTCTATCTGTCTATCTACCTATCTGTCTATCTACCTACCTATCTATCTGTCTATCTATCTATTTTGCTGAAATACCTTGCTCATGTGGCTTCAAAAAGCTCATAAAATAGCTCAAAATAAAAAAAACCCAGCTGGTTAGGCTCGCTTCACTATCCAAACCATCTTTGCCTCCCCCCCCCCAAACAAAAATCTGAAATGACCCCCCTGCAACACCATCAACTACAAGAGAAAAAGGTTGGATTGATAAGAAACTCGAAATGCCTTTATAGAGCTGACAGCGGCTTCGCAAACAGGAAATCTTGGTTAAAGGACATTGTTACTTGCTTTGCTCCAAAACCTTTGAAATGTCTTTGAAAGGTATCAGTACTCAACAGGGGTAAACCTAAATTGATGTATCCGAATTACTGGGTAAAATCTTTGTGCATTTCAAAGCAGACTTGCTTTCAGATGCATTTTTCATGATGGTGCAGTAAGTGGTCTTACCTGGCTTCCTTCCCTCAAGACAGTCAGCATTTCTGGTGAATAATCGTTTTGCATAAGGACGTACCAGTGAACAGTCGGGGACTCCAAGTTCTTTTTGCTGACCTGAAGAAGCAAACAAGACTTAGAGCATGACAACTCAGAGTCTGATTTTTCTTTAAAAGAAGGTAAATGGATGACCTAGGTCACAGACTGCGGATAAAAAACTGTTCAAAGAATGCAAAGTTAAAACTTAAAAAGGAACTAAGTAATGCGTCGAAAACTGGTTACCCAGTTTAAACAGGCAGAAGAGCAACGCCCTCGCCACAATTAGAAAATCCCCGTAGGGTGATAGTGCCTCCAGTGCACCTCATGCGGTGCACTGTAGGCATTACTTAAAGTTCTTTGCTACGTCCCTTCGGCCCCTATCGGCAACCCCTGTCATTCCTTTTACTGTACCTCGGTTCATTTTCTCTTTTTTCAATTGTTTCATAGTGAAACTGCTTTGAGGTTTCCCTCTTGTTACACCTCTCAAACCTTTTTACCATCAATTTCTGTTTCACCATTGAATGACCTCATAGGTCCCAGCGCTTGGCCTTTGGCCTAAACTCTATTATTCCATTCCATTCCACAATAAGAAAATAAATGAACAACATTCCCAAAAGACTTAATAAACTTAGCCCTGAAAAATAAATGAACAAACTTCCCAAAAGACTTAATAAACTTAGCCCTGATAAATAAATGAACAACATTCCCAAAAAACTCTTAATAAACTTAGCCCTGATAAATAAATGAACAGCCTTCCCCAAAAAAACACCAATAATCTTAGCCCTGATAAATAAATGAACAACATTCCCAAAAGACTCTTAATAAACTTAGTCCTGATAAATAAATGAACAACCTTCCCAAAAGTCTCTTAATAAACTTAGCCCTGATAAATAAATGAACAACATTCCCAGAAGACTCTTAATAAACTTAGCCCTGATAAATAAATGAACAACATTCCCAAAAGACTCTTTATAAACTTAGCCCTGATAAGTAAATGAACAGCCTTCCCCAAAAAACACCAATAATCTAAGCCCTGATAAATAAATGAACAACATTCCCAAAAGACTCTTAATAAACTTAGCCCTGATAAATAAATGAACAACATTCCCAAAAGACTCTTTATAAACTTAGCCCTGATAAACAAATGAACAACATTCCTAAAAGACTCTTAATAAACTTAGCCCTGATAAATAAATGAACAACCTTCCCAAAAGTCTCTTAATAAACTTAGCCCTGATAAATAAATGAACAACATTCCCAAAAGACTCTTAATAAACTTAGCCCTGATAAATAAATGAACAACATTCCCAAAAGACCCTTTATAAACCTAGCCCTGATAAATAAATGAACTACTTTCCCAAAAGACTCTTAATAAACATAGCCCTGATAAATAAATGAACAACATTCCCAAAAGACTCTTAATGAACTTATCCCTGACAAATAAATGAACAGCCTTCCCAAAAAAAACACGAATAATCTCAGCCCTGATCACGTCTCACTTGATCGAAGAGCAGGAGAGCGTTGTCTTTGTTGCAGAGGACGATCAAGTTCCTCATCTCGGCCGTGTACAGATTCTTCGACTTCAGGATCGTCGCTATCAAGTCGGGTTCGTCCGAGAACCTCAGCACGATGACGTCACTGTAAGCAGTGTGCAGCGCGTGTATCGACGCCAAGACGCCTGATTGAAGCGGAGAGGGAGAGAGAATGGAATAATGTGTTGATACTTTTCAAAAGTATTTGATGTCTTCCCTTACCAGTTAATCATTTGCTTTTGGTCATAATCTTTGAAGTACTCTGGGTCGGTCGCTCTGTGGAATGTTCGTGAGAGACACTTCGCTCCAAATGATGTTTGTCATTTATCAGGAACAGCATCAGATGGTCACATTAACAGTAATTTATAAGACATAATTCTTGTAACTTCTCACACACATACACACACACGTGTATATATATATATATATATATATATATATATATATATATATATATATATATATATATATATATATACTGTATATATATATATACACATGAAGTAATCAACACACAATCACGTGTGGGACACAGATAAATTTCCGACTCACATCGGGATCGAACCAAGAGCTCTCACTCACAAGGGATAATTGGAATGAAACGCTATCAGTTGGGTCAATGCTGGGTTTGGGAAGTTGGGCAGTAAGCTTGCCCCGGTCAAGGCCTCAATATAGTGCAGTGGTTCTTAAACTTTTTATTAACACGCCCCCCCTCTAAGAGTTGGTCCTTCCCTCCACGGCCCCCCCCCCTGCTTCTGTGAGTAAAATTCCCTCCCAGATTTAAAGGAAGACGGGAAAAAAGGAGAAAGCGAAGGAGAATGTTTTATTCTTTTGGGAATGAATTAGTGAGACACTTGACACTGCTTCTTACCGACAATGTGTTAAGAGAATAACGAATAGAATTAGAGAATTTTTACATTTCACTTGGAAATTGCTGACGTCTCCCTATGAGGGCGCATCGCCCCCGCCCCGCCCCGCCCCAGGTTAAGAACCAGTGGTATAGTGGTACAAGGTTCCAATTTTTTTATAACTTTTGTGGAGCATTTAGTAGCGCCCTTGCCTTTCAGTTGAAAAAAAGATCTGAGTTCGATCCCGATGTGATTAAGAAATTTATATATATATATATATATATATATATATATATATATATATATATATATATATATATATATATATATATATATATATATATATATATATATATATATATATATATATATATATATATATATATATATATATATATATATATATATAATGTATATATGTATGTATGTATATGTAATATATATATATATATATATATATATATATATATATATATATATATATATATATATATATATATATATATATATATATATATACATATATATTTTCCAACGTCATGAGTATATCATTCAAGCAATTATAAAATGCACCAATATAATGCATAACTTTTCAAATACAACTTGTCAGCTCTGATGCATTAGACCATGAAAACATAGTTATTATCATTTCCTTTTACCTGGCGTCGCATCGTCGTAGATGACGTGCAGCTGACGGGCTGAGCCAGACTGGACCAGAAGGAACACGGCTTCCGAAGTGAACGCTGCCACGTCCCTCGTAAGCGTCATCCTGGGGGACAAATAAAAACATGTAAAAAGTCGAGTTTTCTGTACAGTGTATAATGCTGTATGAAATTTTCATCCACGGCCCATGAAAATCAGCTACGGCCCGGTGGTGGCCTGTGTTCTTGGTACCTACAGTGGTGCCAGAAGTACGATTATGGCTAATTTTAACCTTAAATTAAATAAAAACTACTGAGAAGGCTAGAGGGCTGCAATTTGGTATGTTTGACGATTGGAGGGTGGATAATCAACATACCAATCTGCAGCCCTCTAGCCTCAGTAGTTTTTGAGACCTGAGGGCGGACAGAAAAAGTGTGGACAGAGAAAAGTGCGGACAGAATAAAGTGCGGACAGACAGACAAAGCCGGCACAATAGTTTTCTTTCACAGAAAACTAAAAATGGAAAAATGATGACTTTACTGAAATATCTTCAAATTAGAGATAAGTCTTCCCGCGCTAAACACTAGGAGTGAGGTTAAGGAAAAGATGACCCGGATTAGAGATAGCTGAATAGGCCTGTACCGAGGGGGGGGGGGCGGGGGGGAGGTCGGATGGGTCGAACGCCCCCCCCAAAAAATTTCTGGAAGTCCATATTTTCTGCGACTATCCTTCTCACTGAACTGTACTTACAGAGTAATAAATAACATTATATTGTGTTTTTGGCAAGTCTTCTTTTATAAATTTGGTTATTAAACATTAACATCATTCTTTAATAGTAGGAAACACAAGAGTGATAATAGGAATACGATATAGGCCACCATATACAGAAGAAAAGGACCAGTTTTGGCAAAAACGACCCCCCCCACAAAAAAAAACTCTGGGTAAGGGCCTGCTCAAGATTATGGAGCCATTCTTTACTTATTCGTTTATTCATTTTGCAATATCAGCTGCTTTCGGATACATACATGCTTGATCTACAGCAGTGATTCTTAAACTGGGGGGCGCGCCCCCCTAAGGGGGCGCCAGAAGCCTCCAAGGGGGGCGCAAGCAGGGTTGCCAGATGGTGCCTATTACTTTTTTTAATTTGTGATATTAATTGCAAAATTGCCAAAAACATTATCACTGCTTCCATATATTTTCTAATTATCATCTCTAAACATGCCAAAAATTCAAAATATAAGCCAGTTTTCATTTCAAGTCTTATTTATGAATTGAAATATAGTACAGAGCATACGTACTTATAAAAAATTTAACAGCAATGAAACAAAAATCTATCATTCATCCATATATAAGCAAATAGGCAACATATTGTTTATAGTTGGCAAAAATTTCAGGGGTAGGGGGGCGTGGGGTCTATACATAATGCAGAGGGGGGCGCAAGGTAAAAAAAGTTTAAGAACCACTGATCTACAGTCAATAAAGCGCTAACTGGCAACTCATCAAGCTGGTGACCCGCTTACTATGCGGAGCGAGAGACGAACGCTGATAACTGCACTCAGTGTAACGTCAAGATTTACTTTTCCCTGTATTTCCATGTGCTTCTGTTCCTCATTGGACGGGTTGGTAACGTCCTTGGATAGCATTCTGCTGGGTCAGAGTTCGATTCGCCAACCGGCCAATGAAGAATTAGAGGAATTTATTCCTGGTGATTGAAATTCATTTCTCGTTATAATGTGGTTCGGATTCCACAATAAGCTGCAGGTCCCGTTGCTAGGTAACCAATTGGTTCTTAGCCACGTAAAATAAAGCTAATCCTTCGGGCCAGCCCTAGGAGAGCTGTTAACCAGCTCAGTGGTCTGGTTAAACTAAGGTATATATACTCTATGAGCTTCTAGCCTTCGGGGTGGAGAAGCGGCAACCTCTGGTGTGGCGTAAGAATCCGTAAGTTAAAACTCTCCCATCAACAGCAGCCAAAAAATATCCCACACAAAAAATAAAGAAAATAAAAGTTAGAGAGGCGGCAGCCTCTGCTGTCACGTAAAAGCCTGCATGTAGGTTGAAGCCTTTCACCAACGCAGAAGTAAAATGAGTAAAAAATATAAGAGAATAAAATAAAAAAAAGTTCGGAAGGCGGCTCCTCTGATGTTGCAGTCTATCTGTCTATAATAATAAAATCCGAGAGATCTTTCGTGTTTGTCTGCCCCAGGTGGGTGTGTGGTAGGTAAGGGGATCAGGAGGGCAGGGGAGACATAACACATCCATCCTCCTCCTGCAAACCTGCTTGTCCATCCCAGGCGGGGGCGGGGCAGGTAGGGAATCAGGAGGGTAGGGGAGACATAACACATCTACCCTCTGCAAACCTGCTTGTTCGCCCAAGGCAGGGGCGGGATAGGTAGGGGATCGGGAGGGTAGGGGAGACATAACACATCTACCCTCTGCAAACCTGCTTGTTCGCCCAAGGCAGGGGCGGGATAGGTAGGGGATCGGGAGGGTAGGGGAGACATAACACATCCAAACTCCTCTGCAAACCTGTTTGTCTGCCCCAGGCGGGGGCAGGGTAGGTAGGGGATCAGGAGGGTAGGAGAGACATAAAGCATCCACCCTCCTTCCACAAACCTGTCTGTCCACCCCAGGCGGGGGCGGGGTAGGTAGGGATCAGGGGGGTAGAGTAGACGTGACGGGCAGCACCGTGTTCCGTCGCAGCGTAGCGTATGCCATCGAGCTTGTGTCCAATAAGAGGCGTAACTATGAACCTGTCTATCACTAAACATAAAAATAATTATCGGGACCACCTCTGACAATGTAGACTCTTCTCCTAAACAATAATAGGCACGACTTTGACAAACTGAGGCAGTTCAGTAAAGTAGAGGACTCTACTGGGTGTGAGTGAGGTGAATGGCTGATCAAACCAGTCGGCCATATTTCTTAATGAATACAATCCTTCACTATGGTCAAATCACACAAGCGTCCTTGACAGGGACGGTCAACGTTGAGCCCCTGCGAATCTAGCTCGGTCCCTAGGGACGGGAAGAAATGATAAATAAATGCTAAGGAAGATATGGTAGGGTTACAAAAAGCATGGAAAGTATAAGCTGAGTGAACACTCTCCAAAGCTTTCCTGCTGATAGAAAGACACTGAGTCCATTTATTTTCCCCCTCTATGGCGCGCACAGTTGTACTCTGAAACAATTGTTAGAGAGGGTGGAAAGTGAGATGGAAGAAAGATAAGACGAACGGAGGTACAGTAAAAGGAACGCAAGGGGTTGCAGCTAGGGGCCAAAAGGACGTTGCAAAGAACTTTAAGTAATGCCTACAGCGTACCGCACGTGGTGCACTGACGGTGCTACCTCCCTACAGAGAACTTCCTAATAAAATTTAACAATCGTTGTTTTCGTGAATTGCAGTTTCAGTACGGGGCGCCTTCCCTGACAAAAGAACTGCTTTTATGAAAAGTTAATCCTCTAACCGACTGAATAATTACCCTGGGATTAATGGGAAGTTACAGCTTGGAGTATGGAGTGAGGGGGATTTTTTGCAGTATTATGATAACCTAGCCTAGCAAAAAACGAAATGACTGAACAAAGCATATAGTAATATCTGAATAACTGCTGTGTACTAAGCTAACCTCACCAGACCTACTCCTGAGAATGGTTTATTTTCTTCAGAGGCAAAAAATAAAAGTTCTCCTAAATTTCTGTCAGTGAACTTTTGCCCGGAACATCCTCGGCCAAGCTACGGCCTCTGCACAATATAGAGTAGCACCTTGCACCTGACGGGCAAGAAAGTCCTAAATCAAACTAAGAATACTGGAACATAATTTAATGATGAAATTTCATCAGGGATGACGTCAGTAGCATGGGCCTATTACTAATTAAAGTTAAACTAACCTATTGCCATCAGGCCAAGTTACCTTCAACAATAAATAATTAGGTAAGGAAACATGTTACGCACCTCTAGCACTCACACGAATTCGTAGATACGCCTATAGGATACTGTCCGGGTACCATCAAAATTTTAGTATTAGCTTTGTAGAGGCAGCATTAGACTTCAACAAAGTTCATTTTATCGAGTGCAGTTTTCCACTGAAATCTCGAAACTCTCCCTTGGAAAGACTGTTTCGGGAAAAAGTATACAAACCGTGAAAAACAACTTGTCATAATGTGGTTCGGATTCCACAATAAGCTGTAGGTCCCGTTGCTAGGTAACCAGTAGGTTCTTAGCCACGTAAAAATAAGTCTAATCCTTCGGGCCAGCCCTAGGAGAGCTGTTAACCAGCTCAGCGGTCTGGTTAAACTAAGATATACTTAACTTTACTATTACTCGATTCAGAGGAAAGAGATTTGTATTTTTTATGCGTGCAACGAATACTGGTTTTATTTATGTTTATCAAACAATATGCCTCGTAGATTGGTCGTAGCAAGGAAATGAATTGGGAAGCCTAGGCTATACTGTGTTGTCAAACTGTATCTTTTAAACCCTATTATGAGTACAACTTAATTTCGAATATATAAATACAATTTCTCTATGTTAAAAGTTAAAAGCCGTCGAATCTTTATGCCAAAGAACAAAAATATAACCTTTAAGAATGGTAACAAGAGGAAGAGAATCTCGCCCAGTGACATGCTAGGCCTATGCCTAATGATTCGGCGGGCATTGTCCTTCTTTTGTCCTTCTTTCAAGAACAATGTTATTCTGAATAAGTCAAAATTACTTTCCTATGATAGTCCTTATTTAGCAGTTCTCTATAAGTATCGTTCCAGCGCCTTAGACTAGAAAGTGACTCTCCAACTTTTACTGTATCGGTTTATTGACGAGACGCTGAGCGTGGCGGGAAAACTCACATTTTGCTGAACGTTTTCAAAACCTTTGCTAAACAATGAATGTTCCCGGAAGTGCCAAATTCGTTAAATATGTCATAAACAAAGTGGAGTTTGTTTGACGAATGCGATACCGCTTTCAAATTGGTGCTATTTCTTGCTGCTACCAACAAGGCTTGGCGGTGTTGTAGCCATGGAAACAGTAATTGTTTATATTATGTTCACAAGTCTTGTCTTAATTAAACCTCTGACAGTAATGCACGAGGAGAAAAATTGCATGTATGTATATATATATATATATATATATATATATATATATATATATATATATATATATATATATATATATATATATATCATATGTGTATGTATATATATATATATATATATATATATATATATATATATATATATACTCACGTTGATTTATTGTAATCTAAACGCAATCATTCAGTGAGGGTAACCAGCCTTCGATCCAAGCACAGCCCTCGTGCCAACAGGACTTATTCAAAAGTGACATGCAGTTGAAATGGACACTGTATATTGCAGGGTGACAACAGTCTGTCCACTTGACAAATGACAGAAATTGGTTATGAACAACTGACGGATTATCCGCTCCTTACTGACAGTAAATACGTTACTCGCGCAACTCTCTCTCTCTCTCTCTCTCTCTCTCTCTCTCTCTCTCTCTCTCTCTCTCTCTCTCTCTCTCTCTCTCCTGCTGTCTCTTAACACGACGAATGAGGAAACCTTGTGATAACAGCTTATAATGGGGCTTTGGCATCTATAAATTGACAGTGATAAATGGGCGTGACATATTATGAAGCTCCGAGGCTTAATTGGCTTGGAACTGGTTGCCGAGTGAAATATCCATCAGTCTGGTAATGAACTATTACACCCTTTAGTCCTGCCCTTTCTTCAACCAGGAGTTATCGCATTCCATCGCGCTGCAGCCAATCTATTCATCCGGAGATTGACGGCTGGGCGACGTTACGTCCCTTCCTAGCCCAGGCTCGATGGAACAGAAGGAAAGAAGGTAGGCCAGGGTTTGTCCCTGAGGGAAACTCTATCCAAATTAAAGCAGTGAGAAAAAGTAAAATATGGAGAACAGATCATGTCGTGATATTAATGACCAAACTGAATGAGTAGATTGTTCAAGAGCCTAAGTCTATCGTCACGATAATTGTGCAGTTTGCTTTACGGAAATGCATGCTCGTGTCCGAACAGAGAGAGAGAGAGAGAGAGAGAGAGAGAGAGAGAGAGAGAGAGAGAGAGAGAGAGAGAGAGAGGGTTATGCAATAAACTTACTTTGACGACGTCTGGCTCGAAATTCCCCGTCTGGAGTCAGTAGTCAGTGGCGGCTGCGTACTGGAGACGAAGGCGTTGGCCAGCGCGTCTAATGATGAAGATAAAGTTTGTTAAAAGGGATTCAGGCTCTCATTGTGAATTGAGCGTTTATTGATTTTAAACAGAGCTGAAAACGTGTAAAGGTAAATGACCTTTTTCCTTTAATCGGATATCATGAACAGTTGACAAAGAAAATAATTTGAATTTTCCTCTTGAAAATCAGTTTATCAAATGTGTGTGAATTTAATAACAATTTACAATTTCTGGGTAATTCTAAATGTGCTCTTAAGGGATTCAGCGTTACAAATTCCTGGAAAACTTTGGCTGAAGGGAAAAATTAGTCAAGTATACCTTAGTTTAACCAGACCACTGAGCTGATTAGCAGCTCTCCTAGGGCTGGCCCGAAGGATTTAGACTTACTTTACGTGGCTAAGAACCAATTGGTTACCAAGCAACGGGGACCTACAGCTTATTGTGGAATCCGAACAACATTATAGCGAGAAATGAATTTCTATCACCAGAAATAAATTCCTCTAATTCTTCATTGGCCGGTCGGGGACTCGAGCTCTGGTCTAGCGGAGTGCTAGCCGAGAACTCTACCGACTCGTCCAACGAGGAACTTGGCTGAAGGGAAAAGGGGAATACTTCGCAAGGGGAAGGAGGGGAGTTGATGGCGACCAACGAGGGAAGATTATTTCTTCTCAGACACGAAACCAGTCTCGAATTACCTTCCGAGCGGAGCATCCAGACACGAAAGAAGAGGAGGCTTATCGGGAACGAAGTGCTCATGACGCCACAGCACCTGTGGCGAAAACAAAAGACGATTCTTGTTAGGTCAGAGCTAGATGCTGCTGAGATCGGCAGACATTTTGTCCTCATTTCCAGTGATCACACTTCCTATATCATCATCTTTTTAGTTTTCTTATTTCTGTCCGCACTTTTCCTGTCCGCTCTCGGATCTTAAAAACTACTGGGGCTAGTGGGCTGAAAACTGGTATGTTGATCACCCACCCTCCAGTCATCAAACGTACCAAATTGCAGCCCTCTAGCCTCAGTAGTTTTTATTTTATTGAAGGTTAAAGTTAAGTATACCTTAGTTTTACCAGATCACTGAGCTGATTAACAGCTCTCCTAGGGCTGGTCCGAGGGATTAGACTTATTTAAGGTGGCTAAGAACCAATTGGTTACTTAGCAACGGGACCTACAGCTTATTGTGGAATCTGAACCACATTATAGCGAGAAATGAATTTCTATCACCAGAAGTAAATTCCTCTAATTCTTCATTGGTCGGTCGGAGACTCGAACTCGGGCCTAGCAGAGTGCTAGCCGAGAACTTTACCGACTCGCCCAACGAGGAACTTAAGGTTAAAGTTAGCCACGACCGTGCGTCTGGCAACGCTTTAAAACAGGCCACCACCGGGCCGTGGCTGAAAGTTTCATGGACCGCGGCTCACACGGCATTATGTGCTGTGCAGAAAACTCGATTACACCGAAGGAACTTCGTCGCATTTTTTACTTGTATTTTAGAGGTAATTCAGAACGAGATACGGTTTCAGAATAATACAAGTGATATGAGCCGCAATGCAACTTCGTGTTACGATATGCAAACGGCAGGCGCCCTGGTTCGAACGCTCCATGAGAAAGTGAACTGATTGGCAACGCAAAGGGAACAATTCAACAAAAAGGATGAGTAGTTTTACTATTGCGAAAATGACACTTCGCTTTCAAAACTTACATGCTCTCGTCAAATGCCGGCGTGTGAATATTCTTAAGCGATTGGTCCAGCTAGCGTCACCCAGTCAACTCATACCGTATACGTTTCAGGGGGGCGAAAACGAGGGTTATACCTGTCGAAGTTTAAACTTGCATTCATCTCAGGGTCAACAAAAACTATTGGCGCTTCAAGAGTGTTTTACTTAAAACATTTTTAATAATGTGTATTTTTAGCAATCTTTAATAATATGTATTTTCAGCAATTTTTAATAATATGTATTTTCAGCAATTTTTAATAATATGTATTTTCAGCAATCTTTAATAATATGTATTTTCAGCAATTTTTAATAATACATATTTTCAGCAATTTTTAATAATACGTATTTTCAACAATTTTTAATAATATGTATTTTCAGCAATTTTTAATAATATGTATTTTCAGCAATTTTTAATATGTATTTTCAGCAATTTTTAATAATATGTATTTTCAGCAATTTTTAATAATATGTATTTTCAGCAATTTTTAATAATACGTATTTTCAACAATTTTTAATAATAAGTATTTTCAGCAATTTTTAATAATATGTATTTTCAGCAATTTTTAATAATATGTATTTTCAGCAATTTTTAATAATACGTATTTTCAACAATTTTTAATAATATGTATTTTCAGCAATTTTTAATAATATGTATTTTCAGCAATTTTTAATAATATGTATTTTCAGCAATTTTTAATAATATGTACTTTCAGCAATTTTTAATATGTATTTTCAACAATTTTTAATAATATGTATTTTCAGCAATTTTTAATAATATGTATTTTCAGTAATTTTTAATATGTATTTTCAGCGATTTTTAGTAATACGTATTTTCAGCAATTTTTAATAATACGTATTTTCAGCAATTTTTAATAATTGGTATTTTCAGCAATTTTTAATAATATGTATTTTCAGCAATTTTTAATAATTGGTATTTTCAGCAATTTTTAATAATACGTATTTTCAGCAATTTTTAATAATAAGTATTTTCAGCAAAATTCACATCTGCAATGGACTGGATTTTGGATGTTCGAGTTACTTTGAACCTTACAGATTTATTTTCCCTTCGCCTATAGGTCTCTGCCCCCCACGGGGACAAATCGTAAATGCAACTATTTTGATGGACAGTGTAAAGATATTCTTATTCATAAATTATGACCGCCTGAATTTTAATCTGAATTTCAATTTGAACCTCAATATCCTTTGTTTGCGACGTTTATTGTCATATGGTTTATGAAGAACCATTTTCTCCCTTAAGTATGAAACAAAATGTGTCACCCACTCATGAAGGCAGGTCATAAATTCTAGCTTAAAGCGAGGATCTTTGCTAATAAAATTCGTGCTCAACACACGTATCTTTCATGCTTTTTATCTTATGAGACGAGGCTGTCAATTTTGCGCAATCATGTGGAACGAAAGTGGCCCGTGTGTACATTTTCCAACATAATTCTCACGAATGGTTTATACGTGAATGTTTCCTTTGCATTGCATTGCAATTTACAACTTTATTTTTATCCCGTTTCTTGATGTTTATCAACGCTCTATTAGCATGTTGGAATATGAATGAAGAAAATGACAGACCAATTCAAGGATATAAAATTGGGAAAACCTCTTAAATCTATTCCAATGTAAAATTAAGTAAAGGGAGAAATTCATTCCCCATGGCGACTTGTATGAAATACATTTATTAATTCTTATCCAATGTAAAATTAAGTAAGGGGAGAAATTCATTTCCCATGGCGACTTGTATGATATACACTTAACAATAATGTTTAAAGATATGACCATCCTTACCTGGGTCTTTGCGAATGAGGTGATCCCAGGACAGGCCAGAGAAGACACTTCTGGTTCTCTGGGCGGCAAGGTTACGAATGATTCCCCAGCCACACATTTTGCGTTGTCATATATATAGATTTACTGATAGTCGCTTTTTTTTTTTTATCTTTTTAACCGGAGAAGGGACTCGCTCCCAACGTTTGCTTCATTATCGCTTTCAATTATTAGGGAAATCGATGTTTTACCTGTCTCACTGCGGCTAATCAACATTGAATAACTACCTTGCGTCATGACAGAGCTAATCGAACCTTTTTTTCTTTCTTTCTTATTTTAAGCTAAAGAAAAAAAACGGGAAGGTATCTTCAGACATCAGTTTTATTGTCGAAAGTAACAATCGCGAACGAATAATGAGGCTCTGTCCTGCTATCGCGCCACCGAAAAGCGGCGTTAAAATAATCATCTGTGCGCACATTAAGACCGTGATTCAAGACCTGGAGTAAATTACATATGTCAACATTCCGTAGCAGCCGTTTCCATAGTATATCGTGAAGAATGGTATCGAGAATGCTATAAAGAAACAAATCTCATCTTTCTCATCTGAAGCTAATTGTTGGTTATATGTGACATTTGGTAGTGTTTCTGTTGAATGACTTTCTACCACTTGCTTCATATAATAATTAATAGTGTTTCTGTTGAACGACTTTCTACCACTTGCTTCATATGATATTTAGTAGTGTTTCTGTTGAGCGACTTTCTACCACTTGCTTCATGTGATATTTAGTGGTGTTTCTGTTGAATGACTTTCTACCACATGCTTCATGTGATATTTAGCAGTGCTTCTGTTGAACGACTTTCTACCACTTGCTTCATATGATATTTAGTAGTGTTTCTGTTGAGCGACTTTCTACCACTTGCTTCATGTGATATTTAGTGGTGTTTCTGTTGAACGACTTTCTACCACTTGCTTCATGTGATATTTAGCAGTGTTTCTGTTGAACGACTTTCTACCACTTGCTTCATATGATATTTAGTGGCGTTTCTGTTGAACGACTTTCTACCACTTGCTTCATATATTTAGTGGCGTTTCTGTTGAACGATTTTCTACCACTTGCTTCATATAATATTTAGTAGTTGTTCTGTTGAACGACTTTCTGCCACTTGCTTCATATGATATTTAGTGGCGTTTCTGTTGAACGACTTTCTACCACTTGCTTCATATAATATTTGGTAGTTGTTCTGTTGAACGACTTTCTGCCACTTGCTTCATATGATATTTAGTGGCGTTTCTGTTGAACGACTTTCTACCACTTGCTTCATATATTTAGCGGCGTTTCTGTTGAACGACTTTCTACCACTTGCTTCATATGATATTCAGTAGTTTTTCTGTTGAACGACTTTCTACCACTTGCTTCATATGACATTTAGTAGTGTTTCTGTTGAACGACTTTCTACCACTTGCTTCATATGATATTTAGTAGTGTTTCTGTTGAACAACTTTCTACCACTTGCTTCATATGATATTAGTAGCGTTTCTGTTGAACGACTTTCTACCACTTGCTTCATGTGACATTTAGTAGTGTCTCTGTTGAACGACTTTCTACCACTTGCTTCATATGATATTTAGTAGCGTTTCTGTTGAACGACTTTCTACCATTTGCTTCACATGATATTTAGTAGCATTTCTGTTGAACGACTTTCTACCATTTGCTTCATATGATATTTAGTAGTGTTTCTGTTGAACAACCTCCTGCCATTTGCATGTAACATTGCCGGTGCGTTTTCCAGCCTACGTGATGCCTTTTACATCAGTTGTCATGTAGGTAGAAATCTGGAGAGGAGAGGTCAAAATGACCACTCGCACGCAAATTAAATGCTGTGCCCGAAATTCATCTGGCCATATTCTTCCGCAAACCTGAAAGGTGATGATTTCCTGTCATGTATCAAGGTCGCCCAGTCTGCAATCTTTTTTATTGGTTTAGTATAATGTCAAGTTACTTATAGAGGAAGAGGACGTCACTTTTATCATTTATAGGCTAGTCGAGAGTGGAGAATATTGCCTGAAAAGAATTTTCCAAAATGTGTTAGCAATAAATTGTTTGTCTGTAGAGAAATATGAGGGTCTTGTTGAGTTAGTCACTTCAGATTCTTTTCGGTTAGTTTAATATTTTCGTCGCATGATTTGTCAAATTTGTCAGCACATACGTAAATAAAGTATCAAGTTGAATAACGTTTGTTTCTCTTATTCGCACGCTTGCGCCTTCTCCACCCTCTCTTGATGACAAAGTTACAGAATTTTTTTGTGGTTCCTTTATGCTGTCTGCATTTCTGCTTTCCCTGAAAGCGGAAAAGGTCCACGAAAAATTTTGTGACTTTGTCATCAAGAGAGGGTGGAGAAAGCACAAGCATACGAGTAAGAGAAACGAATGTTATTCAACGTGACACTTTGTGAAAATATTAAACTAATGGCAGGGGCTAATACCATATTCCACCTCCATTTTCTCGTGAACGATGACAAGAGAAAATAACTGGAAAAGCCAAACTTAGAAAGGAAAATGTTCATGAGCAGTTAATTGTCGTGGGGAATTCTGCTACCTCTCTCTTCCTCAGGACCTGTTCATTCGGGAGTTAAAGAGGATCTTTTGTGGGACGACTGCACGGCCTCGCTCCAGTTGTTTCGCGCTCAAGATACCGACAGTCACTGGGTCTTTCCGTTAATACCTTTCTTTGCAGCCAGCAGGGATTCAGTTTTTTCTTCTCGAGAGCAAGGGTCATTGGGATTTGTAGATATTGTCTTTTCCTGGCCCAAGCTCGCAGGAAAACAAAATCAAGGAAATGGAAGGGAAAAAGTAAGTATACCTTAGTTTTACCAGACCACTGAGCTGATTTACAGCTCTCCTAGGGCTGGGCCCGAAGGATTAGACTTGTTTTACATGGCTAAGAACCAGTTGGTTACTTAGCAACGGGACCTACAGCTTATTTATACCTTAGTTTTACCAGACCACTGAGCTGATTAACAGCTCTCCTAGGGCTGGGCCCGAAGGATTAGACTTATTTTACGTGGCTAAGAACCAATTGGTTACTTAGCAACGGGACCTACAGCTTATTTATACCTTAGTTTTACCAGACCACTGAGCTGATTAACAGCTCTCCTAGAGAGGGCTGGCCCGAAGGATTAGACTTATTTTACGTGGCTAAGAACCAATTGGTTACTTAGCAACGGGACCTACTGCTTATTTATACCTTAGTTTTACCAGACCACTGAGCTGATTAACAGCTCTCCTAGAGAGGGCTGGCCCGAAGGATTAGACTTGTTTTACGTGGCTAAGAACCAGTTGGTTACTTAGCAACGGGACCTACAGCTTATTTATACATTAGTTTTACCAGACCACTGAGCTGATTAACAGCTCTCCTAGGGCTGGCCCGAAGGATTAGACTTATTTTACGTGGCTAAGAACCAATAGGTTACTTAGCAACGGGACCTACAGCTTATTTATACCTTAGTTTTACCAGACCACTGAGCTGATTAACAGCTCTCCTAGGGCTGGCCCGAAGGATTAGACTTGTTTTACGTGGCTAAGAACCAATTGGTTACTTGGCAACGGGACCTACAGCTTATTGTGGAACCGGGAGACAGCAGGGGTCCCTGCTGGATGACGGAGGCAGCGAACCAGTCTCTTAAAAGAAGGGGCTCCATACAAATTAGGCAAAGCAGGGAAATATTTTTCTCTTATTGCCGTTGTAACGATTATTATTTGTTTTCTTACTGTATTTCTTCTTCTGTTCTATTTCATGCCGTGGGAATTTGTGATGGTATACTTGAAGAGCGATCCGATTTGAGTGTGTACGATCTTTGGAGGCTTCAAGATCATGAATAACTGAATGCTGTCAAATAGTTTCAACGCCACCAAGAGAGCTGGCGAGGTCTGTGCCTTTTTCATGGAAAATTTCTTTATCTTCTTCCACTTTCTTTTCCTCGTTCAAGGCATCTTTGGTAAAAATCGCTTGCGTTTCGCATTGATATCATGTAATTCAGACGGAATCGTTCAGCAGAAAATTATGTTATGGTTACGTTCATTATAGTTTTTGTGCCTGTAAATATTCTCTTAAAATTGACATTCAGGTGAAGCAGGGGCTATATTTTGTAGGGCGATGATAGTCTTTGAACTTGACAAGTGATAGATATTGATTACGAATGCTTGAGGGGCTATCAGACCTCCCTCCCTGGTCATAAATCCTTCTCTTGCAAGACTGTCTCTCACACACACACCCTTTCATTAGCTAGCCAAACGAGAGGGGGGTCTACAATGATGATATATTATTGGATCTTCTAATATGTAATTTTAGCAGTCTTGAAGATAAACTGCCTTGCCTTTCAACTCTAAGTAGTAAATACCTGTAAGCTTCATATAATAGTCTCTAATCCTTGGAATGAAGAGCTTTTAAGTGTAACGACCTAGGTGAGTGTAAATACTGGGCAAGGGCGGGGTGATATGGGCATGTTTCATTAAAACCTATTGTGCCCCTTGACCTAAGCAGCAATTACGCTCCTGGTAGATAGTTGGCTGTAAAAGGTTGCAGCCCCCTTGACCTAAGCAGCAATTACGGTCCTGGTAGATAGTTGGCTGTAAAAGGTTGCAGCCCCCTTGACCTAAGCAGCAATTACGGTCCTGGTAGATAGTTGGCTGTAAAAGGTTGCAGCCCGAAGGAAAATATGTGTGTGTGCGTTTAGGTATGTATGTATGTATGTGTTGGCGTGCGTTTGCGTAAGTATGTATGTATGAATTTTATTCTCTCCGTCGACGACATACCTCCTGAGCTCAGTACAATGTAATGTGATGATATAATGCAAAATTAAGAGCTTTGTGGAATAAGGAAATAAAGGCAATCACAGGACCCAATGGGACCTCCAGTGAGATATTCAGCTCATTTGCTTCACTCCACTGAAATTTAAATCAAAAACTGACACGGGGCACTTGTGACTATGAATCTATTTGATGCAGTGTCGAATGAATGGGGGAACATTTACCATTTGCAGTCTTCAGAAGTGAAATCTAGGAAGAGTGGCGACAACAATTATAAAAAGTTGAGTATACCTTAGTTTAACCAGACCACTGAGCTGATTAACAGCTCTCCTAGAGAGGGCTGGCCCGAAGGATTAGATTTTATTTTACGTGGCTAAGAACCAATTGGTTACCTGGCAACGGGACCTATAGCTTATTGTGGAATCCGAACCACATTATAGCGAGAAATGAATTTCTATCACCAGAAATAAATTCCTCTAATTCTTCATTAGCCGGTCGGAGAATCGAATGTGGGCCTAGCAGAGTGCTAGCTGAGAACGATACCCACCCGGCCAATGAGGAACGACAACAATTACTGTATATATATCGAGAATCGAACGCAGGCCTAACAGAGTGCTAGCCAAGTATGATACCCACCCGTCCAATGAGGAACGACAACAATTATATATATCGAGAATCGAACGCAGGCCTAGCAGAGTGCTAGCTGAGAACGGTACCCACCCGTCCAGTGAGGAACGACAACAATTATATATATCGAGAATCGAACGCGGGCCTAGCAGAGTGCTATCTGAGAACGATACCCACCCGTCCAATGAGGAACGACAACAATTATATATATCGAGAATCGAACGCGGGCCTAGCAGAGTGCAAGCCGAGTAGGATATCGACCCGTCAAATGAGGAACTGGAGTATTTGGATAATCCTGGCAGGTACCTGAAAGGTCATTGAAAGCCAGCCAGTCAAAGGTTCGAGGACTAGAGATAACAATAGCGAGATAATTAGATTCGAGAGTCTAGGTTATGAGGGTGGAGGTGCAGGTGTTGGACAGGTCAAAGAAGTGTTTGCAGGGGGAATTTTCCCTCGAGTGGTTCTCAGGGAAATCGACTGGCGACTGTTTTAACAATATTTGGAGGGTGTGAAGTCTCAAAGGGCTTTTCTTTAATGTGTGAAAAGGGGTCACTAACTTCCGCTTGGGTGAAGATTATCAGATTTGGCCAGGTGCTTTTAATTACTTTGGGAACGTCCGCTAATTACCTGCTCATTTGATACCTGGGCAATCATAGGGACTGTCGGAGTGGCGTGGGAAACATCAGTTAGCTTTCCGTAAACATCTTGTAGTTCTTTTCCTGTTACTTTATGTTGCATCGAATTATTAATATGGAAAAAGCAAAAATAAAAATTTGCCGGAAGAATGACACAACTCAAAAAATGTGTTTTTTGAGTTGCTGATACCAGCAGATAGCCTGTTCTTTGTTCCATATTGTGGTAAAAACGTCTTATTTTTATTTTTAAAATACTAACCGCCAAAGGGTATGACATGTTACTATTACACTAGAGAGTATAGAGAATTTTAAACCTTAAATTACTTCTGAAAAATAGCAATTTTCGAGTTATGTCACTCTTCTGGCAAATGAGATATATATATATATATATATATATATATATATATATATATATATGACTTTTTATCACATCACCGTTGATTCATATACAAGCATTAAGCAACAAACGTCCTTTAATATCCAATTCGCTCTACCTCGGAAATAATATATGTTCATATATGTTACCGAAGGGGAATTTTTTAGTTGATAATAAGTTCGTCGTCCCGTGGGCTCGAACCAGCGAAGGACAAGAACTCAGGACTACAGTGACGCTTTTACCCACAAGGCCAACAAGTGAGGCCGTGTGTGTAAAGGCGTCACTGTAGTCCTGAGTTCTTGTCTTTCGTTGGTTCGAGCCCACGGGACGACGAACTTATTATCAACTAAAAAATTCCCTTCCGTAACATATATGAAATATATTATTTCCGAGGTAGAGCGAGTTGGATATTAAAGAACGTTTGTAGCTTAATGCTTATATATATATATATATATATATATATATATATATATATATATATATATATATATATATATATATATATATATATATATATATATATATATATATATATATATATGTGTGTGTGTGTGTGTGTGTGTGTGTATCTTTACCAGTCAGTTCACCCAAAATTACCTTTTAACCTGCACCCCCAGCCTCGGAAGACGCCAAAGGAACTTATCATGGTCGAAACACATACTACAACTTAGGATCTACAATAAAAAATAATGTTGGCTATAAACTAAGAGCTAAAAAAATCTCTAATTTTTATCTTTATTTACTAAGACATTCTTCACAATCTTTCGTAGATTTCAGAAGAGAAATTGCGAGGAGAAACCACCAGATACATAAATATTTCGCGTCAAGAACCACGCCACATCTGTGCCTGTCAACGTTCAGCTCCTTCAAGATGCATTTGAGCATGAAGAAGGTGTTGATTTTGCAGAAATGAATGACTAGCCAGGAGTCGACGTACTTGAATCATATATCATTCATGCATCGATTACCTTTTATAGTCTTTTGATGGTTTTTTTATCGTTGAGCTGGTGAATCTACACTACACCGATTCCTTTAAAAATATAAAGGCTGGCGTCCGCTGGAGAACATAGTGCTGTCGACTGTGGTGACATTTGAAACGCCGGATAGTCTGAGTTAAAGTTTGACGGCTTCTCAGATAGTGTCCTGTCGTGTGACTAGTGAATGCTGGCAGCACGCATGTGTCCCTGACATGTATCAGAGTCGCAATTTTAGAGTTTCTTATCAGGAAGTGAAATATTGCTCTGAGGACTTGGGAGTAGACACGGGCGTCGATATCCTGTCATGAAGAGAATCCTATTTCGAGGTCGCGCGAGAATTACTGTCTGGAGAAAATTAATGTCCTTCACGAAGAAATCCTTACTATACTATTCAGTTTCTATTCTCTCTCAGGCCGACCGATGAAGAATTAGAGGAATTTATTTCTGGTGATAGGAATTCACTTCTCAGTGTAATGTGGCTCGGATTCCACAATAAGCTGTAGGTCCCGTTGCTAGGTAACCATTTGGTTCTTAGCCACGTAAAATAAAATCTGATCCTTCGGGCCAGCCCTAGGAGAGGTGTTAATCAGCTCAGTGGTCTGGTTAAACTATGGTATACTTAACCTCTCTCTCTCTCTCTCTCTCTCTCTCTCTCTCTCTCTCTCTCTCTCTCTCTCTCTCTCTCTCTCTCTCTCTCTCTTAATTAGTTGAGAATTATCTAAATACTCCTCGCAGCAACGTGGGCGCATCACTCGCCTGGTGAATCGCAGAAATACTTATTTACTCTTATGTCCATATTGCTAAAGTCCCTCTTAATTATGTATATATAATGAACATAAAAATACCCATTGTTTTACCTTCCTAACAATAAGTTTAAATTGGTCAGTAGTGTCCTTACACTGAAAAATTACCCCGAGAACCCTAATCCACCACGTTTAATTACAGAGAACTCCATTGTGAAGACGAAACTTATAGTCTCAGGCCGGAATGATTTATGGCTGATATCCATAATCGGTTCATACGCAAAGTAGAGTAAAAAGATGGACGATGGGTGAGTTCAGGATGTTAAAAACGTTCTTATTACTGAAGCTCTGCCATTGCTTCTGCAATATTCTTTCTCACATTTCCTGTGGCGCCGTTTTTTATCAATTGCCTGTGAAGGCAAGCACTAGAAGGCTGGACAAAAATGTATCTATTAATGCCATCGAATTCCCTTGAAGAATTGTCTCTTCTGTAGAGAATACTGTCAGCGCTTTAGGGAGAAAGTTTGCTCAGACGTCGAGCAGAGAATTACAATGATTTTATCGCTGTTATGTCAAAGAGGAGAGGTGGCGTGCTTGCACTGACCCAGGAAGTAGTTATTTTCGGAATGAATTTGAAGTTAAATGGGTGACTCTTGTCGAATTCAAGTACTGAAAAACTTACAAAGTACATACATATATATAATTATATATATATATATATATATATATATATATATATATATATATATATATATATATATATATATAGATAGATAGATATATTTCTCAGCAGTAAATCGTCCACATTTCCGAACATAATTCATAAACAATTAGACAAGTCTCCCATTACAATTTGTCAGAAAATGTAAGCACAATTAATTCGTACACAAACATCATGCCTTGGAATCTGCAAGCTAGAACTGAGGTGAGCTGTAAGACTGTCGACGAAAATACTTTTGTTCCTCTTGGCAGCGCGCCTTTTAAATGCAAATTATAATCTGCCATTAAGCAAAGAACTAACTGCATATTTTTTGCAACCTGCATACCCTAAGCATATCATTGAAACGTAACCGCAACAGAGAGAGAGAGACAGAAAGCGACAGAGAGAGAGAGAGAGAGAGAGAGAGAGAGAGAGAGAGAGAGAGAGAGAGAGAGAAAGAGAGCGATAATGACCCTTGAACTCTGGCTATCTCTCCCTATTTGAGATGTTTGATATTCCGTGTTTATTGCAATGTGGTTCTTCAGTCTCTCTCTCTCTCTCTCTCTCTCTCTCTCTCTCTCTCTCTCTCTCTCTCTCTCTCTCTCTCTCTCTCTTGGAAGAAAAGGGTTAAGACTCAACCTTCAGAACATCCCATATAACCTTGCAAGAGTGTCTCTCAGCTTGCATGAGAGTGACGCAATGGATGTTAAAGGGTCTAGTGCTGTTGATGAGACGTCTCATAATAGCTGTTGCTGTGGAAGTTTTCCGCACAGTTGGGACTCTCCTTCTTCTTCCTCCTCTTTCATTCAGCAAGAAAAGATTAATCATTAAAACAGTTTGAGAGGAAATTCAAAGACTTCACTGTCATAATCTAATCTCGTCTGGAGAATAGTTCAGGCATTTGTTTTTCATTGAATGGCTCATACTAAATCTCTCTCTCTCTCTCTCTCTCTCTCTCTCTCTCTCTCTCTCTCTCTCTCTCTCTCTCTCTCTCTCTCTCTCTCTCTCTCAACAAATGAAAGGGTGAGTAATCTAGGAAAATGACTTAAAATCTGGATTCTGAAAGAAAGTGAATCTTTATCATGTGTCATACAGAAACTAAAAATGTCTTCATCAACTCGATCATTATCTCCGCTTCCTTGTTAGGTATTGCCACTTCTATAATGTGAAATGCATCTTTATTCAGTTTCCTTTATCCCTCAAAATCGAGGAGCAACGAAACATTTGCCTCACAAGTGGCAGTCGGGAAGGTTTTATCATGACCTTGTCGAGTGCATACCTCCAAACCCCTTCTTAATCATCAGGCCATGATAACATAACCTGCGACACACACATTCGCCACCCCCCCCCGCCCTGTCTATCAGTCATCCACTTGAACTGTGCCCCCCCCCCCGCCCTGTCTATCAGTCATCCACTTGAACTGTGCCCCCCCGCCCCCACCCCTGCCCTGTCTATTAGTCATCCACTTGAACTGTGGGCCCCCAGCCCCCACCCGCCCCGCCCTGTCTATCAGTCATCCACTTGAACTGTGGCCACCCAGCCCCCGCCCTGTCTATCAGTCATCCACTTGAACTGTGGTCCCCCACCCCCCACCCCCCACCCCCCCCGCTCTGTCTATCAGTCATCCACTTGAACTTGGCCCCACCACCCCCTACCCCCCCGCCCTGTCTATCAGTCATCCACTTGAACTGTGGCCACCCAGCCCCCGCCCTGTCTATCAGTCATCCACTTGAACTGTGGCCCCACCACCCCCTACCCCCCCCCCCTGTCTATCAGTCATCCACTTGAACTGTGGTCCCCCACCCCCCAACCCCCCGCCCTGTCTATCAGTCATCCACTTGAACTGTGGCCTTCAGAAAGAGACGCAACGCTCTTGGAAAGTGAACTGAGCCGCGCGTCTGACTAATGTATCCACGCAAGGTCCGGGTATATAGAGACCCAGGCTGCAATTCCAAGTCGTTGTTTTCCCTTCCATCCTGACATGGGTGCACTTCGCCCACTGTCAGAGTGAGGTGGAAGTTCTCATTACAGAAGTAAGACTACTCAAGAATAACGCATTGAAAGGTAATGTAGAGATTCATCCACTGTCGACATTTTTACAATATCTGATTCTTACAGGAATGGAAATCATGTGGATTTTTCTAACCAGTTCTGGAGTCACCCTCAATGATATCATTTCAATTGTTTTATTTATTTCATTGAGCTGTATATTTTTATCAACAGCCTCTCTGTTGCTGCCTTCCAAAGTCTTGGCTGCGTCTTCTCTTGTCTGAGGGAATGATCATTCAAGTCTGCTTCCTTTTGACGCCATTTCTTTTTGTCAGGAGATTTGTCAGCAAGGCAAGTTAGAGACTGAATGTTATCTGGTTGATGACAAGAACAACGCCTTCCTCTGGACTTGGTCTTTTACATTCCCTCTGCTTTTCCATCGTCCCTTTCTTCCCTGCCCCCCCCCCACCCCACCGAGTTGATGTGGGAGGGAGAAATCCTGCTTGAAGGCTGGTTTTGTGCTGCTCAATATACTGCCTCTACCATGTGGCCAGCTTGACTGCTGGGATTTTCCTAAACCACTTTATGGTAACTTAAAGTTTCTTCTCATTTCTCGCTGTAATGTGGTTCGGATTCCACAATAAGCTGTAGGTCCCGTTGCTAAGTAACCAATTGGTTCTTAGCCACGTAAAATAAGTCTCATCCTTCGGGCCAGCCCTCTCTAGGAGAGCTGTTAATCAGCTCAGTGGTCTGGTAAAACTAAGGTATACTTAACTTAAAGTTTCTTCTTACTATAGCAGCTTCGGACTTCGTAGAGGTCTGTGGCGCGGGTTCAAATCCGCAGCCGACTTGTCAGAGAGGCGGACACTTTGCTATCCGCGTAGACACCCCGGGATTATGTATGTATTCAACGGATGGGTTTGCTCGAAAGCAAATGGGCGTTACAGACTAATACACACAAACAAAGCCACTCCAACATCTCCTAAAAATATAACGGACACCTCACACGTCTCGAGCCGCTGTTCCTTCAGGGTTTCAGACAGGCAGTCAATAAACCCTGTTTGTTTTTGTGATTTGCTAAAAATGTAACTCCTTATTTCCAAAGGTCAAGACTTGAGAAGGTGCCACATGAACATTGCTCCCTTAACACGTTTTTGATGAGTCGCGCATTTTGTTGAGGCACTGTTGCTGTCCCCACCAAAGACAGCAATAGGATTGTTGTTTTTCTCGACAAGATTAACAGACTTGGATGCGATATCTTCATACTTTTCTCCTATGGTCCATTTAGTGAGTTGGAGCAAGGGTCCTACATTCATGAATTTATTATACTGAGCAAAATAAATTGTTACATTAACTGAATATTATTAGTAAATAAGCAATTACTGTACCAATTATATATCAATTTCTGAATGATTCGGCGTGCATAATTCTGTTTTAGTGAGTTGGAGCAAGGGTCATGCATTCATGAATTTATTATACTGAGCAAAATAAATTGTTACATTAACTGAATATTATTAGTAAATAAGCAATTACTGTACTAATTATATATCAATTTCTGAATGATTCGGCGTGCATAATTCTGTTTTAGTGAGTTGGAGCAAGGGTCATGCATTCATGAATTTATTATACTGAGCAAAATAAATTGTTACATTAACTGAATATTATTAGTAAATAAGCAATTACTGTACTAATTATATATCAATTTCTGAATGATTCGGCGTGCATAATTCTGTTTTAGTGAGTTGGAGCAAGGGTCATGCATTCATGAATTTATTATACTGAGCAAAATAAATTGTTACATTAACTGAATATTATTAGTAAATAAGCAATTACTGTACTAATTATATATCAATTTCTGAATGATTCGGCGTGCATGATTCTGTTTGATTAGGGGATTTTGAAGCGGATTCTCTAAATGAAAATCAGAGGTCTGAGCCCTGACTTTGGAAATGTAAGGATTGCCCTCTGACCCAGGGGTACATAGGGGTCATGGGTCAAATCTGAAGCCAAACATGAATTCCTTGAGATCGAGGTTCTATTAGTAATCAATAAATTTATGTTTAAATGGATATTCGAGGACGTAGAACTTCATCTCAAACAACGAGAACGTCAGCCATTTTGAATGTGGAAATGTGCAAATTAAAGATGGTGGAATGTGTCCTATTTTTTTACTACGGTGTTCCTAAAGGTCTGAATATCACATTTATGCAACAGAACAAACTATTGCAATTTGTTTGACTGAACCCACTATTTTCATCTATTGTGCATGGACTTAAAATTGGGTCTATTTCCTTTTTCGTGTTTCATGTGCATAGTATTAGCATGTAAAGGAAAACGAATATGCCAAATTAAAGTAAAAACTTCACTGTAAAAGGCCGATTCTATAACATTTTACTGTGAAATTCGTAGTTTAGGAGATATTGAAGGAAATGTGAGATCAAAGTCAATTCTTTCACTTTTTTCAAAAAATCTGTATTTCAATTTCGGGTCTGTTTACGGAAAAAGCATCAGTTTCAAAGAAAACTCTTATAGAAAGAAACTTGTGTAGAATTTAATTCCTATTTTTTTTAGTCTTTATACCTCTTACCCGCAAGATGCACTGTTTTTGGAGAAAAACGGAAAAATGTGGAAAAATGTCCCCTCCGAAAAGGATAAAAGTGTGAATGCCACAATTTCAAAATGGCCGAATTTGTCGCATTTTGGATGTGGTGTTACTAAGGGTCCCTGTGACATGTTCGTGCAATAAAACAAACTATTGCAATTTGGATTATTTAAAATGCAATTTCCCTCTTATGGACTATATTAGATGGCCTGAGGGAACAGAGGCTTTTTTACCTCTACTCTTCCTCCCCCCCGCTGCCGTGGCGATGACGTCACCACCAGTGACGTCATCACCTCCATTCATACAGTGGAGCTAATCGTAGTAAACAGAAGTTTTTTTTATTGTAAATCTCCTTCATCAACGTTTTTGTTGCATTTCTGACGCCATAATCGCTTTGAGGAAGACAAGAAGTGAATGTTAACGAGAAGCGAAAGATGAATAAAACGGAAGAAAATGATGAATGACAGATACGAGTTATGTCAACACAACCACGTGCCTGACCCTCTCCAGCCATCGCAGCAACAAAATACACGTCCTTCTTCGTCGGCTGCAACCGACACACTGAGGCTTCGCTGCCTGACTCAGTAACTGAGTCTCCACCTGCTCCCTTGATTCGACAGTCGGTCACGCACACACACACAGGCTCTCTCTCTCTCTCTCTCTCTCTCTCTCTCTCTCTCTCTCTATATATATATATATATATATATATATATATATATATATATATATATATATATATATATACACCCGCTCTCTCTCTCTCTCTCTCTCTCTCTCTCTCAACTTAGCCCTCTTTTGCGTAGGAGGTAAGCGCCGTCAGTGCACCTCACGACGTGCACTGTAGGCATTCACTGATAAGGTTCTTTGTGGCATCCCTTCCATGGCCCCTAAATGGTGCAACCCCTTTCATTCTTTTTACTGTACCTCCTTTCATATTCTCTTTCTTCCACGTGACTTTCCTCAACCCTCTCTCGATAACTGGTTCATAGTGCTTCGGCTACGAAAGGTTTTTCCTTCTTGCACATTTAAAACCTTTTTACTCTCAATACGCACGCGCGCACACACACACACACATATATACATATATATATATATATATATATATATATATATATATATATATATATATATATATATATATATGTATATATATTTATATATAAATATAAATATATATATATATATATATATATATATATATATATATATATATATATATATATATATATATATATATATAAGTATATGTGTGTTTGTGTTTGTGAGTGCAACTGTCCTAATACGAGCAAAGGCACGAGACCGTGAAATACCAGTATCAATACCCACGCATACATATTTGGGAGACAGTTGGGATCACATTTGATTACTTTTTTCTCCGTCTCTCTCTCTCTCTCTCTCTCTCTCTCTCTCTCTCTCTCTCCCCCCTCTTATTATTCTGGCTTCCGTTTCTGCCGACTTTTATTCATTAACCGACCTTTTGATTTTATGTTTCGTGGATGACGTCTTTTTTTTTCGCCCACTATTCATTTCAGTAGCCCGGGACTTCGAGGGAAAAGTCCGGTATTACACTAGGATTTTGTTCTCTCTCTCTCTCTCTCTCTCTCTCTCTCTCTCTCTCTCTCTCTCTCTCTCTCTCTCTGACTTCACATGACAATGCTGTCTTTATGTTAAGAAAACATCGCGTTACAAACAGAACAGAACGCCGTTTCTCCCCGAGTGAATGTTTGCAACATTTGACGAATTTCCTCATCATTGCAGAAGACCAAGTAAATGCAGGGTTTCCTAGATTGTGCGAGGGCGCCCTAGGGCGCCTGGGGTCCTCTCACCCTTTGTGGTTCAGGCCCTCCTCAAGCCCTCTTCCCCAGCCTAGCAGGAAACCTGCCTACCTCCAGGGAAGCAGCCTCTGAGGAGGATCTTCCCCTGTCGAGGCTGCCTTCAAGAGAAGGCATCCCTAGGGGGCCTTGAGGCCCCTCAGCCTCGTGGTTCAGGCCCTCCTCAGGCCCGCTTCCCCAGTCTGGCAGGAAACCTGCCTACCTCCAGGGAAGCAGCCTCTGAGGCGGATCTTCCCCAGTCAAGGCTGCCTTCAAGGGAAGGCATCCTTAGGGCGCCTTGGGGCCCCTCACCCTTGTGGTTCAGGCCCTCCTCAAGCCCGCTTCCCCAGTCTGGCAGGAAACCTGCCTACCTCCAGGGAAGCAGCCTCTGAGGCGGATCTTCCCCAGTCAAGGCTGCCTTCAAGGGAAGGCATCCTTAGGGCGCCTTGGGGCCCCTCACCCTTGTGGTTCAGGCCCTCCTCAAGCCCGCTTCCCCAGTCTGGCAGGAAACCTGCCTACCTCCAGGGAAGCAGCCTCTGAGGAGGATCTTCCCCAGTCAAGGCTGCCTTCAAGGGAAGGCATCCTTAGGGCGCCTTGGGTCCTCTTACCCTTTGTGGTTCAGGCCCTCCTCAGGCCCGCTTCCCCAGCCTAGCAGGAAACTTGCCTACCTCCAGGGAAGCAGCCTCTGAGGAAGATCTTCCCCAGTCAAGGCTGCCTTCAAGGGAAGGCATCCTTAGGGGGCCTTGGTGCCCCTCACCCTTGTGGTTCAGGCCCTCCTCAAGCCCTCTTCCCCAGCCTAGCAGGAAACCTGCCTACCTCCAGGGAAGCAGCCTCTGAGGAGGATCTTCCCCAGTCATGGGTGCCTTCAAAGGAAGGCATCCTTAGGGCGCCTTGGGCCCCTCCTCACCCTTATGGTTCAGGCCCTCCTTAACTCTGCTTTTTGAATATGACATCAAATTTCTGAAGGCTTCAGGGCGACTCGAAGGATTTCAGAGCGTGCTTCTGCAGGCTCAGAGGTTGGTGTTCCACTGAGCTATAGCTATAGCTCTTCTTCCAGGAGCTGGGGACCGAAGGATTCCGAAGCATTTTCAGGATACCCTGGAGGGAGGCAGGCTTCCTGCCAGGCTGGGGAAGGGAGCCTAAGGAGGGCCTGACCCACAAGGCTGAGGGGCCCCAAGGCGCCCTAAGGATGCCTTTCTTTGAAAGCACCCTTGACTGGGGAAGGTCCTCCTCATAGGCTGCTGGCACCTCTCCCGGTCCTCCAGGAACTGAAGACGGATGGATTCCAAGACTGCGAAAAGTCCTCTGGAATCCTATGAGATTTCCAGGATCTGGAAAATTTTTTAAAAGTTTTTAGATCACATTCCAGCATCGCCTTTGTAGTCAAATATAATCAAATTTTCATTTATTTTAGAACGAATCCACAACAGCAGTTGAAATGACATGATTGCCCCTGGGTGAATACATTTAAAAAACAAAGAACATTATTGCATGCTACCAAGAGGACGGAATAATTATAAGACATCGTTCAATACGAAGTATTACTTCTTTCAACTGAGCACCTCAATGTTCTTTGGAAGCTTCAATTTCAAGTCAACGGCCCCTTTCAGTTGGCTTGTTCCGTGTTAATAGGGATCATCTTCTGAATAATAATAATAATAATAATAATAATAATAATAATAATAATAATAATAATAATAATAATAATAATAATAATAATAATAATAATAATTAAGCAAAAAGTAATCATCATTGTATCCTTTCGGGATGAATCCCATCTCCATGTAAGTTGATAACTGTTCCCATCTCTTCTTGCTCTTTGCTTTGTTGATTTTATTATTATTATTATTATTATTATTATTATTATTATTATTATTATTATTATTATTATTATTCACATGTGTATGTCATTATTTTTCCATGATATTTAACATATAGATTCAACGACACCAATGATGTCTCTTACTGTTCAATAAAAAGTTAGAGATAGATAGATGGAATATGTAATGAGTGTTTCACGGATGGCTCTCTCTCTCTCTCTCTCTCTCTCTCTCTCTCTCTCTCTCTCTCTCTCTCTCTCTCTCTCTCTCTCTCTCTTGTCCTCAGTTCACACATAAATACCCCATTAATATATTGGAGTATCATTTGACTTTGCTATTTGGACGTTTGTAAGTTGCCCATTATGATAAAACTCAGAGCGTGTTTATGAAGTGAAATGAAATGATTGCAGGTCACCTTCACAACCTTGTTTTGCAGGTTGGTGAAATGGGCGGAAACAAGTCTCTGTTTATAGTTCTGATTCAGTTTTATACTTAGGAAACCAAACTGTAATGGTCATTTGATTATAGGAAGTTATTTTGTGTTCAAAGGCTAAGTATATTTCGTCTCATTTTAAGTTCATTTTCATTATATCTTGAAATTGTATCAAAACAATCAGTGAATGAAATCGTGCTTTAATTATGTCTTCAACTCTCCGTATACTCTAAGGCGGCCACGTGGTCACCATGCGGTCCTTTCTCCACCAAAAAATTTACAGCAATTTTAACTATAAGCAAGTCGTGAACGCCATCTGTTGGCCACCTACGAAAATCAGCGCAAGTGGACAACTGCATCTTCAAAGGTAGGCGTGAAATCTAGCTAAATCATTTCTATGAGAAGCTTTCCCTCATTATATAAGATGATAATTGTGTTGACGCAACTAAATACAGCGCCAACTGGGAATAAATCATTCATAAAAAGAAAAATTACTCGAGAATCATAGACGACACGAAGATCCAGGCATACCAACATAATCAGATTTAACACCGAATTTTGAACAAGAATATTACAGTTCTCAGCATGAGACAATTGAATAAAAAGTGATTTATGTGAAATTTAGATTTTGAACTGACTACAGAGTACTTGAAATAATAAAATATCTATCATTCACCAGCTTTAAAAGCCGTGTAGATTGGCAGTTCCGACAACTCTGCAGTTACTGTTCGTAGACAGAACTGTCGTGGAATGTTTTACCCCGACCCCAAATGTATGCAAGGAACAAAGTCATGAGCCAAAACTAGAACTTTCTCAACTTGAAAATATGACTCAATATTAATTTCGTTCTGAAAGAATTCATTGATATAATTGACGGCAAACTTAAGTTTATTTCCTTTCCATTGTCGTATTGCAAGAGCATTGAAATATGTTGCAAATTCTCGTCTATTTTCGTGATCAGAATGTCAGTACATTGCATTTGACCTAGTTCGAAGGAAAAGTTTGTTTGCCAAGAGAAAAAATCCCAAGGCCATAGCCTTGCTATTTTGACGAAGCCTGCCTTGCTTGAAACATTCTTGTTGCAGCGAAAGTGCAATATATTGCAACTTCTATGCATATTCGACATTAGGAGAACAATAGACTGCATTCTATTCCAAAAAGGAATTGTTGGCTTGCTCCCAGGAAACATCATGATAAGGTTGATACTTCGTATTTTTTTATCGCTTGCAACATTGCCGTATTGCAAGGATATTGAAATATGTTGCAAACTTCCATGCATATTCGTCATTAGAAGAACATCAATTTTCATTTTATCCAGTTTGAAGGGAAAGTCGTTGTGGTCCCTAAAAAAAAATTTCCAGAGGCTACAATAATAATAATAATAATAATAATAATAATAATAATAATAATAATAATAATAATAATAATAATAATAATAATAATAATAATAATAATAATAAATAAATAAATAAATGAATAAATAAATTAAAAGTCATTAAAAAATGAAAATAAATGTAATATGTAAAAAAAATTAGTTCAATTTCATTACGATGAATTTTGCCAGACCTGCAACATCGCAATAATGCAAGAAAGTTGCAATATAGGCCTACTACAATTTCGACTGCATTTTGGGCGTAACAGACCAATTGCTTTCCCTCCCTTTAGTCTGAAGCAAAAGGGTTCGTGCCCCAAAAACACCCTCATTCTCTTGCTAGTTTGTATGTTATGAGTTTGCTTGCACCCTTCCTGTATTGCAAGCAAATTGCAATATATTGTGATTTCGAATGCAAATTTGTCATTAGAGTCCCAGTAGTCTACATTTTACTCAGTACGAAGCTTCAAAAGTTAGTTTTGTATTCCCAGATCTAGTGAATTACATTCTATCCAATTTCAAGTAATATTTGTTTGGTCCTTTTAAAAAAAATTTAAGGCTGCAGACCTGATATTTTCATTAACTTTGCTTTGCTTGCAACGTTGCAGTATCGCAAACCTATTTTAATAAAAGTCAATTATGCATGCATGCAAGCCATTTAAGGCCCAGTAAACTGTATTTTATCCAATTTCAAAGCAAAGATGGTTTCCTCCCAGAAAAAAATCCTTGCTTTCAACATTGCCCTGTTGCTAGCTAATTGCAACACATTGTAATTTCGATAGCATTTGTCATTAGAAGCCAAAAACCATCCAATTAGAAGGGAAGATTGTTTTGCTATTTTATACTAATTTTGCAATAATTGCAACAATACCTTAATACCCCTACTGTCATCATATTTCACATTGCACCTCCACCTGCAACATTGCACTGAGTGCGGATACTTCTTCTTTATAAGAGCCTTCTGGGAAATTAATTCTGAAATAAAATTTTGCATGTCATTTTCAGGCCCTTCTTTGGTAAGGCAACGATACGGGTATCCATATCAGAGTTATTCATTTGTCTTGATTCAGTTTCATATACATGAATCTAAATTGTAATTGTCATGTGATTAGAGGAAGTTGTCATGTATTCAAATGCTGTATTACATAACATTTTTTGCTCATATTCAGTCTTCTGTCTAAACGAATGATAATTGAGACTTTTCCATTCATTATCTCAGAAAACGGTATCAAATTATTGAATGAAATCGGATTTCAGTTTCGTCTTCAACTTTCCGGATACTCTGAGGCGGCCACGTGGTCACCATGCGGTCCTTTCTCCACCACCAAAAAATTTACAGCAATTTTGACTATAAGCAAGTCGCTAGCGCCATCTATTGGCCACCTAAGAAAATCAGAGTAATTAGACAGCTGCATATTCAAAGGTGGGTGTGAGAGATAGCTAGATTATTTTTATCACAAACTTTCTTCATTACTTGTTATGTTAATTGTGTCAAGGTAACTAAATGCAGCATCAATTTGGAACAAATAATTCATAAAAAGGAAAGATTGCACTTCAATTATCACCCACAGTGAAAATGACATCGCAAGTTATAGACGATATGAAGATACAGGCATACCAACATTACCAAATCTAGCACCGTATTTTGGGCAAGAATTTTACAATTCTGAGTATAAAATAATAGAGCAAAAAGTTACTTAATTAAAATACACGTTTCTGAACTTACTACAGACTACTTTAAATAGTAAACTATCTTTAATTCATCAACTTTAAAAGCTGTACAGATTGGCAGTTCCGACAACTCAGCAGTTACTGTTCTCAGACGTAAAGGTCCTGCCATCTTTTACTCTGAACAAATATAAGAAGGAAAAATTAACACAGTCTATAATTTTTTAGAGGGGGTTGGGGGGGGAATCCTACGAAAATAAACATATTTATGTACTCAATATCCTTCAAGATTAACAATCCTAATATTTGTCTTGAACAGATTAAATACAGATTCTTCCTCAACTCATCTGTTGAAACTGGTGTGTATAATATTTGCGTCATAATTTTATGATACCAAAATACCAGAAAAGTATTGGACACTGTGTAAAGTAGGAAGGACTGCTGTATTGTGGTAATAAAAACATGAATTTCCACGAAGTGGTTGAATTATAGTAAATGATGACTGGAACAAATGTTGGAGTAATATATCTTATTTCAGTCAAAAATCAAAAAACATTTCCAATTTGAAAATAGTTCTAACTCAACACTAATTTCATTCTGAAAGAATTCGTCGATAACATTGACGGCAAACTTTCTTTTATTCTCTACAATTACTGAGAATTATCGTTCATTAATTTCACGCTATTGAGAGGATTAAGGTATAACTGCTTTGATTATGGGAGCGTAATGGTATGAATCATCAACATTTTGCTATCGCAATGTATATTCGTCACTGGTGGGCCAATGAACTGAATTGTACCCAATTGGTAAGGAGAATCAATTAGGCTTACGACCAAATCCTTATTCCGTAGTTTTGCTTTCTGACTAATCTTGGTTTGATTGCAACACTGCACTGCCGTTTTACAAGGAAAATACAGTCTGTTGCAATTCCGTAGGCATACTGAATATTAGAAACCATACTGCGTCTCCTTTCCTTTCTGGAGAATTTTGCCTGGCTTTCAACATTGCTGTATTGCAAGGGCATTGAAATATGTTGCAAATTCTCATATATCTTCGTGACCAGAATGCTAACATATTGCATTTTATCCAGTTTGCAAGGAAAAGTTTCTTTGCCAAGAGAAAAAATCCCAAAGATGTAGCTTTGCTATTTTGGCGACGTATGTCTTGCTCGAAACATACTTATTGCAGGGAAATTGCAATATATTGCAACTTCCCATACATGTTAGACGTTAGGAGAACATTAGACTGCACTTTACTCCAAAAAAGGAATAGCTGGTTTGCTCCCAGGAAACATCATAATAAGGTTGCTACTTTGTATTCTCTATTGCTTACAACATTGCCGTATTGCAATGATATTGAAACACATTGCGAACTTTGAAGGCAAAGTCATTGTGGCCCCTAAAAAACTGCCAAGGCTACGGCCTTGGGATTTTGATGAATTTTGCCGGACCTGCAAAATTGCAACAATGCGAGAAAGTTGCAGTAGACTGCAATTTCGACTGCATTTTCAGCATAACAGACCGATCGATTTCCATTTCTCTAGTTTGAAGCAGAAGGGTTCGTTTCCCAAAAACGCCCTCATTGTCTTGCTATTTTTGGTGTCATGAGTTTGCTTGCAACCTTGCTGTATTGCAAGCAAATTGCAATATATTATGATTTCGAATGCATATTTGTCATAACCCCAGTAGACTGATTTTTATTCAGTTCGAAGCTTCAAAAGTTCGTTTTGAACTTCCAAAATCCAATGGACTACATTCTATCCAATTTCAAGTAAAATTTGTTTGGTCCTTTAAAATAAAGTAAGGCTGCAGACCTGATATTTTTATTAATTTAGCTTTGCTTGCAACATTGCAGTATTGCAAACCTATTTTAATAAAGGCGAATTATGTATGCATGCAAGCCATTTAAGCCCCAGTAGACTGTTTTTTTTTTCCCAATTTCAAAGTAAAGATGGTTTCTCACAGAAAAAAATCCTTGCTTTCAACATTGCCCTGTTGCTAGCTAACTGCAAAACATTGTAATTTCGAAAACATTTATCATTAGAAACCAAAAAATCCAGTTAGGGAGATTGCTTTGCTATTTCAGAGTAATTTTGCAATAATTGCAACAATACCTTTTTATCCCTAGTGTCATCATATTTCACATTGCACCTCCATCTGCAACATTGCACTGAGTGCGGATACCTCTTCTTTATAAAAGCCTACTGCGAAAGTAACTCTGAAATGAAATTATTTCGTGTCATTTTCATGCCCTTCTTTGGTAAGGAAACGATACGGGTATACATATCGGAGTTATTCATTTGTCTGAATTCAGTTTCATGTACATGAAAATATACTGTAATGATCATGTGATTACAGGAAGTTATCATGTGTTCAAAGGTTATTATTTCATGATATTTTTTTTTTTTTTGCTCAGTTTCAGTCTTCTGTCTAAACGAATGATAATAATTGAGACTTTTCCATTCATCATCTCAGAAAGTTGTATCAAATTAATGAATGAAATCGGATTTCAATTTCGTCTTCAGTTCTCCGTATACTCTGAGGTGGCCACGTGGTCACCATGCGGTCCTTTCTCCACCACCAAAAAATGTACAGCAATTTTTACTATAAGCAAGTCGTTATCGCCATCTATTGGCCACCTAAGAAAATCAGAATAAATATACCAACTGCATCTTCAACGATGGGCGTGAGAGCTAGCTAGATTATGTTTATTACAACCTTTCCTCATTGCTTAACATGTTAATTGTGTTAAGGTAACTAAATACAACATCAACTGGGAATAAATAATTCATAAAAAGGAAAAAAGACGCTAAAATTATCACCCACAGCGAAAATGATTTGCCACTTCATAGACGATTTGAAGATACAGGTATGCCAACAGAATAAGATTCAACACCGTATTTTGGACAAGAATTTTACAGTTCTGAGCAAAAGATAATGGAATGTAAAGTTATTTATTTAATTTGCAGGTTTCTACGCCTGCTACAGACAGCTTTAGATAATAAACTCTCTTTAATTCATCAACTTTAAAAGCTGTACAGATTGGCAGCTCCGACAACTCTGCTGTTCTGTTCTGAGACGTGAAGGTCTCGCCATCTTTTGCTCTGAACAAATACATGCAGAAAACAAGTACTTACAATTAACATTACTTTTTTTGCGAGGGGGTTGCTGGGGAATCCTATGAAAATAAACTCATAAGTAGAAGGAATGACCTATCATTATTTATGTACTTAATATCCTACAAGATTAACAAATCATATAGTTAGTGCTTACGATACATTCACTATAAACAGATCAAATACAGATTCTTCCTAAAATCATCTGCTGTTGGAACTGACGACTAATTCATCGTCATTCTATGATACCAGAACTTCTGGAAAATATTAGGCAGTGCATGAGGAAGGAAGGACGGGCTATTTTGGTTATAAAAACATGAATTGTCACACAGCGGTTGAAGTTAGCATCTGATGACAGAAACACATGTTGGAATAATAAGTTTTATTTGAATCAAATTACTCAGTTTTAATTTCATTCTGAAAGTTTTCATTGATATTATTGACAGGAAAGTTTCTTTTTATTCTCCATAATTACTGAGAATTACCGTTCATTAGCCTGACACCATTAGAGGATTAAGGCATAACTGCTTTGATAATGGGAGCCTAATGGTATAAATCAGCAATATTCTGCAATTGCAATGTATTGTATACTCGTCATTGGCGGGTCAATAAGCTACATTTTATCCAGTTTGAAAGGAGAATCAATTTGGCTTACGAAAAAATCCTTAGGCTATATCTTTGCTTTCTGACGAGTCTTGGTCCGATTGCAACATTGCCTTATTGCAAAGAAATTGCGATATATTGCAATTTCGTATCCATAATAATTAACCATTCTGAAGGAAAAGTTGGTTTGTTCGATGAAAAATCCTTAATCTAAATCCTTGCCAATTTTTCCTGGCTTGCAATGTTGCTGTATTGGAAGGGCATTGCAATATATAGGAATTTCTGTTGCATATTCGTGATTAGAAGGCCAAAATACTGCATTTTGTTAACCTTGAAGCAAAAGTTTCTTTGCAAAGAGAAATAGTCCCAAGGGTATATACAGTCTTGCCATTTTGCCGAATTCTCCCTTCATGGAAACATTCCTTATTGCAAGTTAATTGCAATATATTGCAACTTTCCATGCATTGGAGAACGTTAGACTGCATTTTACTCAAAAAAGGAATAGTTGGTTTGCTCCTAGAAAACGTCATAATAAGGTTGCTACTTTGCATATTTTGTGTTGCTTGTAACATTGCCATATTGCAAGAATATTGAGACATATTGCAAACTTCCGTACATATTCGTTGTCAGAAAAGAATTAATTTTTGTCATTTTACCTGGTTTGAAGGAAAAGTCGTTGTGGCCCCTAAAAAATTGCCGAAGGCTACAGCCTTGATATTTTGATGAATTTTGCCGGACTTGCAATATTGCAATGATGTAAGGAAGTTGCAATACACTGCAATTTCGACTCCATTTTGCTTGCCCTCTCTTTAGTCTGAATCAAAATGTTTCGTTCCCCAAAAACACCCTCATTGTCTTGCTATTTTGAATGTTATGAGTTTACTTGCAACCTTCCCATATTGCAAGCAAATTGCAATATTCTGAGATTTCGAATGCATATTTGTCATTAGAGTCCCAGTAGACTGCCTTTTATTCAGTTCGAAGGTTCAAAATTTGGTTTTGAATTCACAAAATCTAATAGACAACATTTTATGCAATTTCGAGTAAGTTTTTATATTCCTTTAAAACAATATAAGGCTCTGGACCTGTTATTCTCAATCATTTATGTTTTCCTGCTACACTGAAGTATTGCAAACCTATTTTAATAAAAGCGAATTATGCATGCATGCATGCAAGCCATTTAAGGCCCAGTAGTCTACATTTTGTCTAATTTCAAAGTAAAGATGGTTTGCTCCTAGAAAAAACTCCTGGGGCCATATCCCTTTAATGCTGACGAATTTTGTTTTGCTTTCAACATTGCCCTGTTGCCAGCAAATAGCGGTATATGTTGTCATTTTGAGCTCATTCTTCATCAGAAGCCCAATAGACATCATTTCATCGAGTTAGAAGGAAAGATTGTTTTGCTACTTTATACTAATTTTGCAATAACTGCAACATTACCCTCAATAACTGCAACATTACCTTATTACCCCTGCTATCGTCATATTTCACACCTCACCTCCATCTGCAACATTGCACTGAGTGTGGATACCTCTTGCTCTTTATAAGAGCCTTCTGAGAAATGAAGTCTGAAATAAAATTATGATGTTATTTTCACTGCCTCCTTTTGTAAAGCAACGATATGGGTAAACATATCGGAGGTGTTCATTTGTCTTGACTCAGTTTCATATGCATGTAAATATACCGTACTGTTCATGTGATCATAGGAAGTTATCATGTGTTCCAAAGCTATATTACGTTTCCGTATGAGTTCAGTTTTCGCTTCCTGTCTAAGGAGACGATAACTGGGGCTTTTCCATTCATTATCAAATGATATTGTATCAAAATTATTAATGAAATCGTAATTTAGTTTGGTCTTTGATTCTACGTATACTCTATGGTTGCCACGTGGTCACCATGCGGTCCTTTCTCCACCAAAAATTTTCAGCAATTTCGACTATAAGGAAGTCGTGAAGGCCATCTGTTGGACACCTAAGAAAATCAGCGCAAATGAACAACTGCCTCTTAAACGATGGGAGTGAAAGCTAGCTAGATTATTTTTGTTACAAGCTTTCCCTCATTATTCAAGATGTTAATTGCTTTGAGATAACAAAATACAACATCAATTGGAAATAAATAGTTCATAAAAAGGAAAAATTGCACTAAGATCATCACCCACAGCGAAAATGACGTTGAACGTTATAGACGATACGAAGATCCAGGCATACCAACATCACCAGATTTAACAACGTATTTTGGACAAGAATACTGAAGTTCTGAGTATAAAATAATAGAATAAAAAGTTATTCACGTAAAATTTATGTTTCCAAACTTACTACAGACTACTTTAAATAGTAAACTATCTTTAATTCATCACCTTTAAAAGCTGTACAGATTGGCAGTTCCGACAACTCTGCTGTTAATGTTCTTAGACGTAAAGGTCTCTCCATCTTTTGCTCTGAACAAATACATGCAGAAAACCATTACATACAATTTACATTACTTTTTTTTGTGGGGGTTGCTGGGGAATCCTATCAAAATAAACTCATGAGTAGAAGGAATGACTTAAAATTATTTACGTACTCAAGACCCCTCAAAATTAACAAACCATATAGTTGGTGTTTTAGATACATTCCTAAACTTATCATAAACAGATCAAATACAGATTCCTATTCCACTCATCTGTTGAAACTGATGACTAATTCATCATCATTTTATGACACCAGAACATCTGAAAAGTATTAGGCAATGCATAAGGAAGGAAGGACTATTTTGGTAATAAAAACCTGAATTGTCACAGACCGGTTGAAGATAGTATATGATAACGGAAAAATATGTTGGAATGATATATCTTATTTTAGCCCAATTACACAAAAATGAAAAAAAGAAACATACTCAACTTGAAGATAGCTATAACTCCACAATAATTTTATTCTGAAAGAATTCATTGATAAAATGACGGCAAACTTTCTTTTTATCCTCTATAATTACTGAGAATTACCGCTCATTAATTTCACGCTGTTTAGAGGATTAAGGCATAACTGCTTTCATAATGGGAGGCTAATGGTATGATTATTAATTATGGGTTATCTAGCGTCACAACTGCCAAGTTCACTGACGCCAGCCTTATGGTATGAATCATCAATATTCTACAATTGCAATGTATACTTTTCATTGGCGGCCCAATAAGCGACATTTTATCCAGTTTGAAAGGAATATCAATTTGGCTTACGAAAAAAATCCTTAGGCTATAGCTTTGCTTTTTGACGAATCTTGGTTTGATTGCAACATTGCCTTATCGCAAGGAAATTGCGATATATTGCAATTTCGCAGGCATATGAATGATCCAGTCTGAAGGAAAAGTTGGTCTTTTAGACGAAACAATCTTTAGTCTATATCCTGGCCATTCTTGCGAATTTTGCCTGGCTTGCAAAATTGCCAAATTGCAAGGGCTTTGCAATATATAGGAATTTCTGTTGCATATTCGTGATTAGAAGGTCAATATACTACTGCAATTTATCAAGCTTGAAGCAAAAGTTTCTTTGCCAAGAGGAAAAGTCCCTAGTCTATATATAGCCTTGCCATTTTGGCGAATTTTCCCTCACTGGAAACATTCCTTATTGCAAGGACATTGCAATATATTGCAACTTCCCATGCACAGGAGAACATCAGACTGCATTTTATTCCAAAAAGGAATAGTTGGTTTGCTCCCAGAAAACATCATAATAAGCTTGCTACTTTGCATATTTTGTATTGCTTTGCAACATTGCCACATTGCGTGGATATTGCAACATATTGCAAACGTCCATGTATATTCGTTATTAGGAAAACTCATTTGTATTTTGTCTATTTTTAAGGAAGAATCGTTGTAGCCCTTAAAAAATTGCCAAAGGCTCCAGTCTTGGTATATTGATGACTTTTGCCGGACCTGCAACATTGCCATAATGCAAGACATTTGCAATATTCTACAATTCCGACTGCATTTTCGGCATGACAGACCGATCGCTTTCCCTTTCTTTAATTTGAAGCAAAACCTGGTTCCTTTCCCAAAAAATCCTGTTGACCTTGCTATTTTGTGTGTCATGAGTTTGTTTGCAACCTTGACGTATTGCGGGCAAATCTCAATATTTTGTGATTTCGAATGCATATTTGTCCTCAGAGTCTCAGTAGACTTCCTTTTATTCAGTTCAAAGTTAGTTTGGACCTTCTAAAATCCAATACATTGCATTTTATCGAATTTCAAATTAAAGCTGTTTTGCCCTCAGAACAAAATTCTAGAGCTATATTTCCCCGCTATGTTGACGGTTATTCCCTTGCTTTCAACATTGTCAAATTGCAAGAAATTTGCAGAATATTGTAACTTCCTACAAATCGGTCACCAGAAGCCCAATGACCAACATTTTACCCAGTTAGGAGGAAAGATTGCTTCGCTATTTTCGACGAATCTTGCATTCATTGCAACATTACCGTATTGACCCTATTATTATTATCATGTTGCACACTGCACCTTCGTCTGGGACATTGCAATTTGCGTGGATTTTTATTGTCCTTTATGTTAGCCTTCTGAGAAAGTAATTCTGGAATCAAATGATTGCATGACCTGTTCATGACTTTGTTTTGTAATTTAATGATTCGGGTTTAAATATGGTATTCGTCCCATAGTTTTGACTTCGTTCCATATAAATAAAACTAAACTGTAACGGTCATGTGATTAGAGGAAGTTATTATGTGTTCAAAGGTTAAATAACGCTTCAGTTTGAGTTCAGTTTCAGCCTCCTAACTAAACCTACGGCAAAATGGAATTTTCCACTTATCATGTTATGAAATCGTATTAAAATTACCCATTAATGAAATCGTGCTTTAATTGTGTCTTCAATTCTCCGTATACTCTAAGGCGGCCACGTGGTCACCATGCGGTCCTTTCTCCACACAACAATTTAGAGGATTTTAGACTATAAGCAAGTCGTTAACGCCATCTTTTGGAAACCTAAGAAAATCAGCGCAAGTGGACCACTTCATTTTCACAGATGGGTCAGGAAACCAGTTACATTATTCTTACTCTCATCTTTTTCTCATAATTTAAAATGATGAGTGTATAGGGATATCTGAATTCAGCTTCAATAGGAAATGAGTATTTCATGCAAAGGAAAAAATACCCAAAATTCGGGGCAATGGAAGACGATGAAAATCAATTGCCTACAGTCCTCCCCCAGAGCGAAAATGCCACCGCCCGTCATAGACGATATGAAGATTCAGGCATACCAACAAAACGAAATGCAACATCGTATTTTGGACAAGAACATAGCAGTTCTGAGCATAAAATGATTGAATCAAAAGTGATTTACTTATATTAGAGTTTCTTAAAATTACTACAGACTGCGTGAATTAACAAACTTCCTTTAATTCATCTGCCTTAAAACCTAAGATAGATTGCCAGCTCCGAAAATCCAGGCATCCCAACAGAAAGAAATTCAACACATCGTATTTCTGAGAGAATGCTGTAGTTGTGAGCGTAAAATAATGTTATTAGAGTTTGTTTATGCCATATTCGGGTTTCTGACTTAACTGGAGTTCACTTGGAATAATAAATTAACTTTAGTTCATGAATTTCAAAAGCATGATACAGATTGGCAGTTCCGACAACCCTGCAGTTCCCTTTCATGGAAGTCAAAATCTCAGGCCAAATATCTACGGGAAACAATTGCATCGTTTATCTTTAGATTTCAGTGGGAAATGATACGAAAATAAACATAAGTATGACTTGGCTTTGTCTACATACATAATATCCTCCAAGAATAACAGACCGTATTGATAATATGTCAAATATTTTCCTTCTATTCATCGAAAAGGACGAGCACGAATTCTGATGTTTCCTCAACTTAAGAGCTGAAAATGTGCAGGATTATACAGATGTTGTTATGTCAGTCATTGTCTATTAAATTTTTGCTTGCATGCTTCTTCATGCATTCGTTCTAAAGACGATTATCAATGTTGACTGGATATACATTTCATAGTATAATTATTTTAAAAAATATTAAACATTCTATTATCGTGAATCACAGTCACGGTTTGATTACAGTGTTATGCTTATACAGTGGCAAAGACAGTACTGATGTTGTCTTAGTTTCATGACAAATATATATATATATATATATATATATATATATATATATATATATATATATACATATATATTGTGTGTGTGTGTATAGCGCCATCTGATGACACCATCTTGAACGAGGCTGATAATCCTCTCAGAGAGACGCATCTCGGGGGTCGTCGCAATTTAAGGGCCTCAGGGGCATTTTGGGACATGTCGTAGGAACCAATCGTCCGCCATAGTTTCCTTAAGGGCGTCGTGTGCAGGTAGGGCCTGGCTGTTCCTCATCAAAACCCACTTATATTTCTTCTAATCTTAAATGCAAAGATTTCAATATCAGAGCAGTTAGAGGAGTGGACCATTCCTCGACGATCTTTGAATTTCCTTATCCGTTTGATAGTTAGAACGACCGTCATTAACAATTAACATCTGGGTGACCCTGTCGAGACCTTTATTTGTGGAGTGCCATAAAGAGCAGTGTAAAAGAAGGAGTCCTTTCAAACAAAAGCAATTATGGCACTGAGCTTCAGTCCTTCAGGGAACTCACTCACTCACTCACTCACTCCGACCGTGAAGGCAGAGGCCCAAGTGAGAGACCTTCGTTGACGCTTCCGTCTCCAAATGCCCCAAATTTGCGAGACGAGGATGTCGAGGACCTGAAGTTGTTTTCCGTCTGTGCATAAGGCCAGCTTCTTCATCTCGACAAACAGCAGCCTCGTTATAATTCGGTACATCTCAGAATTTGTTGAGGCCGTCGTGTGATAAACTGCACCAAAACATTCAGCTATATTTGACTTTTCCTGAGCTTTTATATGATTTTCTAAGTTTATCTTATTAAATTGAAAACGTTCCTGAATGTGTCTATTCCCTTGCGTTGATGAAATGAATGTGAAACAGTTATTACATGACCTTTCCACTATAGAGAAAGGAATTTTTGAAAAACAGAGAAACTTTATTATAAATCAAGTTGTGTGGACGCATCCGTTATTTATAATAATAATAATAATAATAATAATAATAATAATAATAATAATAATAATAATAATAATAATAATAAGAATAATAATAATAATAATAATAATAATAATAATAATAATAATAATAATAATAATAATAATAATAATAATAATAATAGTGAGAAAAGTGATGGACTCCTAAGGTGGCAGGATGCAACCCGGAATAGGATGACTGTGATAGACAAAAAAAAATAAAATAAATACAAAATAAATAAATAAATAATAATAATAATAATAACATTAATAATAATAATAATAATACTCGTAAAATTAAGAAAAAGGCCTTCTTTAATACAGGTTTTGTTAAACAAAATGGCAGTTTCAACAACATTTATTTTATATAGTAAACGCTCAGTTCGAGAACTACCTCCTACACATCACTAAACCACCGGAAATGAATATCGGTCAATTGCTTGCAACCATTCCAGCGCAAGAAAAGCAACTGATAAGGCGAATTGAGCGTTTACTACATAAAATAAATGCTGTTGAAACTGCCATTTTGTTTAACAAAACCTGTAATAATAATAATAATAATAATAATAATAATAATAATAATAATAATAATAATAATAATAATGATAATAATAATTTGGCAGAAGACCCTCCCACAGACTTGTCTCATTGAATGCAATCGCTTCCTTTGCACCTTTTACTTCAAAATGAGTCTTTCCAATGTCTTACGACCTCAGTCTCAGGGAGACTGGCCTTGCATGGTACAGGTTTAGACGGCCTTGTATCACACAACGGCAGCCCATAAGTGATGCAAAGGTGTCATCAAAATGAGCAGGATGACTGAGGTCTCGCCATCTTTTGCTCTGAACAAATATATGCAGAAAACAAATACATACAATTTACATCACTTTTTTTTGCGAGGGGGTTGCTGGGGAATCCTATGAAAATTAATTCATAAGTAGAAGGAATGATCTATCATTATTTACGTACTTAATATCCTACAAGATTAACAAACCATATAGTTAGTGCTTAAGATACAATCACCATAAACAGATCAAATACAGATTTTTCCTAAACTCATCTGCTGTTGGAATTGACGACTAATTCATCGTCATTTTATGATACAAGAACATCTAAACAGTATTAGGCAGTGCATGAGGAAGGAAGGATGGACTATTTTGGTAATAAAAACATGAATTGTCACATAGCGGTTGAAGTTAGCATCTGATGACAGTAACACATATTGGAATAATAAGTTTTATTTGAATAAAATTGCACCAAAATTAAAACATTTTCAACTTGAAAGTAACTCTAACTCAGTATTAATTTCATTCTGAAAGGTTTCGTTGATATTATTGACGGGAAACTTTCTTTTTATTCTCCATAATTACTGAGATTTACCGTTCGTTAGCCTGACACCATTAGAGGATTAAGGCATAACTGCTTTGATAATGGGAGCCTAATGGTATAAATCAGCAATATTCTGCAATTGCAATGTAATTTATACTCGTCATTGGCGGGTCAATAAACTGAATTTTATCCAGTTTGAAAGGAAGACCAATTTGGCTTACAATAAAATCCTTAGGCTATTCTTTGCTTTCTGACGAATCTTGGTCCGATTGCAACATTGCCTTATTGCAAGGAAATTGCGATATATTGCAATTTCGTATCCATAATAATTATCCATTCTGAAGGAAAAGTTGGTTTGTTCGATGAAAAAATCCTTAGTCACTCTTGCGAATTTTGCCTGGTTTGCAACATTACCGTATTGCAAGGGCATTGCAATATATAGGAATTTCTGTTGCATATTCGTGATTAGAAGGACAATATACTGCATTTTGTCAAGCTTGAAACAAAAGTTTCTTTGCCAAGAGAAATAGTCCCAAGGCTATATATAGTCTTGCCATTTTGGCGAATTCTCCCTTGACGAAAACATTCCTTATTACAAGTTAATTGCAATATATTGCAACTTTCCATGCATAGGGGAACGTTAGACTGCATTTTACTCCAAAAAGGAATAGTTGGTTTGCTCCTATAAAACATCATAATAAGGTTGCTACTTTGCATATTTTGTGTTGCTTGCAACATTGCCATATTGCAGGGATATTGAGACATATTGCAAACTTCCATGCATATTCTCCATCTGAAGATAATTAATTTTTTCATTTTACCTGGTTTGAAGGAAAAGTCGCAGAGGCCCCCTAAAAAACTGACAAAGGCTACAGCCTTGGTATTTTGATGAATTTTGTCGGGCCTGCAATATTGCAATAATGCAAGAAAGTTGCAATACACTACAATTTAGACTCCATTTTGCTTTCCCTCTCTTTAATTTGAAGCAAAGGGGCTCGTTCCCCAAAATCACCCTAAATGTCTTGCAATTTTGAATGTCATGAGTTTGCTTGCAACCTTCCTGTATTGAAAGCAAATTGCAATATATAGTGATTTCGAATGCATATTGGTCATGAGAGTCCCAGTTCGAAGCTTCAAAAGTTGGTTTTGAACTCCCAGAATCCAATAGACAACATTTTATGCAATTTCAAGAAAAATTTGTTTCTTCCTATAAAAAACATAAGGCTATACTGTAGACCTGTTATTTTCAAGAATTTATGTTTTGTTCCAACACTGCAGTATTGCAAACCTATTTTCCTAAAAGCGAATTATGCATGCATGCAAGCCATTTAAGGCCCAGCAGACTACATTTTATCCTATTTCAAATTAAAGCTGGTTTGCTTCCACAAAAAATAAAAAATAAAATTCTAGAGCTATTTCTCTGTAATGTTGACGAATCTTTCCTTGCTTTCAGCATTGCCCTGTTGCCAGCAAATTACAAAGATTTTAATTTCGAAAGCATTCATCATTAGAAGCCAATAAACATTATTGTATCCAATTAGAAGGGAAGATTGTTTTGCGTTTTTATACTAATTTTGCAATAATTGCAACATTACCCTATTACCCCTGCTGTCATCATATTTCACACTGCACATCCATCTGCAACACTGCACTGAGTGCGGATACCTCTCCTTCTTTATAAGAGCCTTCTGGGAAATTAAGTCTGAAATAAAATTTTACATGTCATTTTCATGACCTTCTGTTGTAAGGCAATGATACGGTTATACATATCAGAGTTATTCGTTTGTCTTGATTCAGTTTCATATGCATGAATCGAAACTGTAATTGTCATGTGGTTACAGGGAATTATCATGTGTTTAAATGCTATATTACATTGCGTTTTTTTTTTTTTTTTTGCTCAGTTTCAGTCTTCTGCCTAAACGAAGGATAAATGAGGCTTTTCCATTCATTATCTCAGAAAACTGTATCAAAATATTGAATGAAATCGGATTTCAGTTTCGTCTTCAACTCTCCGTATACTCTGAGGAGGCCACGTGGTCACCATGCGGTCCTTTCTCCACCACCAAAAAATTTACAGCAATTTCGACTAAAAGCAAGTCGTTATCGCCATCTATTGGCCACCTAAGAAAATCAGAGCAAGTGGACAGCTGCATATTCAAAGGTGGGCGTGAGAGATAGCTAGATTATTTTTATTACAAACTTTCCTCATTACTTAACATGTTAATTGTGTTAAGGTAACTAAATACAACATCAACTGGGAATAAATAATTCATAAAAAGGAAAAATGACGCTAAAATTATCACCCACAGTGAAAATGACTTGCCACTTCATAGACAATTTGAAGATCCAGGTATGCCAACAGAATAAGATTCAACACCGTATCTTGGACAAGAATTTTACAGTTCTGAGCGAAAGATAATAGAATAAAAGTTGTTTATTTAATTTGCAGGTTTCTACACCTACTACAGACAGCTTTTAGATAATAAACTCTCTTTAATTCATCAACTTTAAAAGCTGTACAGATTGGCAGTTCCGACAACTCTGCTGTTCTGTTCTGAGACGTAAAGGTCTCGCCATCTTTTGCTCTGAACAAATACATGCAGAAAACAAATACATACAATTTACATTACTTTTTTTTTACAAGGGGGGAGAGGGAATCCTATGAAAATAAACTCATAAGTAGAAGGAATGACCTATCATTATTTACGTACTTAATATCCTACAAGATTAACAAACCATATAGTTAGTGCTAAAGATACAATCACCATAAACAAATCAAATACAGATTCTTCCTAAACTCATCTGCTGTTGGAAATGACGACTAATTCATCATCATTTTATGATACCAGACCACTGAAAAGTATTAGACAGTGCATGAGGAAGGAAGGACTATTTTGGTAATAAAAACATGAATTGTCACACAGCGATTGAAGTTAGCATCTGATGATAGCAACACATGTTGGAATAATAAGTTTTATTTGAATAAAATTGCACCAAAATTAAAACATTTTCAACCTGAAAGTAACTCTAACTCAGTATTAATTTCATTCTGAAAGGTTTCATTGATATTATTGATGGGAAACTTAATTTTATTCTCCATAATTACTGAGAATTACCGTTCACTAGCCTGACACCATTAGAGGATTAAGACGGAACTGCTTTGATAATGGGAGCCTATTCTGCAATTGCAATGTATTGTATACTCGTCATTGGCGGGTCAATAAGCTTAATTTTATCCAGTTTAAAAGGAGAATCAATTTGGCTTACGAAAAAATCCTTAGGCTATATCTTTGCTTTCTGACGAATCTTGATCCGATTGCAACATTGCCTTATTGCAAAGAAATTGCGATATATTGCAATTTCGTAGGCATATTATTTATCCATTCTGAAGGAAAAGTTGGTTTGTTCGATGAAAAACTCCTTAGTCTAAATCCTTGCCACTCTTGCCAATTTAGCCTGGTTTGCAACATTGTCGTATTGCAATGGCATTGCAATATATAGGAATTTATTGTTGCATATTCGTGATTAGAAGGCCAATATATTCCATTTTGTCAACCTTGAAGCAAAAGTTTCTTTGCCAAGAGAAATAGTCCCAAGGGTATATACAGTCTTGCCATTTTGGCGAATTCTCCCTTGATGGGAACATTCCTTATTGCAAGTTAATTGCAATATATTGCAACTTTCTATGCATAGGAGACCGTTAGACTGCATTTTACTCCAAAAAGGAATAGTTGGTTTGCTTCTAGAAAACATCATAATAAGGTTGCTACTTTGCATATTCTGTGTTGCTTGCAACATTGCCATATTGCAAGGATATTGAAACATATTGCAAAATTTCATGCATATTCGTCATTAGAAGAACACTCATTTGCATTTTATCCAGTTTGAAAGAAAAGTCGTTGTGGCCCCTCAAAAATTGCCAAAGGCTACAGCCTTGGTGTTTTGATGAAGTGTACCGTCCTGCAACATTGCAATAATGCAAGACAATTGCAATATACTACATTTCGACTGCATTTTGCTTTCTCTTTCTTTAGTCTGAAGCAAAAGGTTCGGTCCCCAAAAACACCCAAATGATATTGCAATTTTGTATGATATGAGTTTGCTTTCAGCCCTCCCGTATTGCAAGCAAATTGCAATATATTGTCGATTTCGAATGCATATTTGTCATTAGAGACCCAGCAGACTGCCTTTTATTCAGTTCAAAGCTTCAAAAGTTGGTTTTGAACTCCCAAAATCCTATTGGCTACATTTTATGCAATTTCAAATAAAATTTTTGTATTCCTTCAAAAAAAAAAAAAGGCTATAGACCTGTCATTTTCAAGAATTTATGTTTTATTGCAACATTGCAGTACTACAAATTCATTTTAATAACAGCGAATTATGCATGCATGCAAGCCATTAAAGGCCCAGTAGACTTCATTTTATCCAATTTCAAAGTAAAGATGATTTGCTCCCACAGAAAAATCCTGGAACTATCCCAGTCGTGATGACGAGTTTTTCATTGCTTTCAACATTGTCGTATTGCAAACAAAAGGCAAAATATGGTAACTTTGCGTGCATTCATTATTAGAAGTCCAACAAACAACATTTTATCTTGTTAGAAAGAAAGACTATCTTGCTTCCTGTGCAGTTCACGAGGCTCTATAGAACCTTGCTACGTTGACGAATTTTTCGTTGCTTGCAACATTACCGTATTGCCCCTATTATCAGCATGTTGCACACTGCACCTCCATCTGGAACATTGCAATGAGTGGGGATATTTTTTGTCCTTCATAATAGCTTTCTGAGCAAGTAATTCAGAAATCAAATGCTTACATGATCTTTTCATTCCCTTCTTTTGCAAGGCAACGATATGGGTATACATATCGGAGTTATTCATTTATCTTGATTCAGTTTCATATATACGAAACTCGGCTGTAATAATCATGTGATTACAGGAAGTTATCATGTGTTCAGATGTTATATTACATTAATTTTTTTGGCTCAGTTTCAGTCTTCTGTTTAAACGAATGATAATTGAGACTTTTCCATACATCATCTCAGAAAATTGTATCAAAATAATGAATGAAATCGGATTTCAATTTCGTCTTCAATTCTCCGTATTCTCTGAGGCGCCACGTGGTCGCCATGCGGTCCTTTCTTCACCACCAAAAAATTTACAGCAATTTTAACTATAGGCAATTCGTGAACGCCATCTGTTGGCCACCTACGAAAATCAGCGCAAGTCGACAACTGCATCTTCAAAGGTGGGCGTAAAATCTACCTAATTATCTTTATGATAAGCTTCCCCTTATTATATAAGATCATATTTGTGTTGAGATAACTCAATACGGCGCCAACTGGGAATAAATTTTCATAAAATGAAAAATGACACGAGAATCATAGACGAAATGAAGATCCAGAGACACCAACATAATCAGATTCAACACCGAATTTCGAACAACAATATTACAGTTCTCAGCAGGAGAAAATTGAATAAAAAGTAATTTACATGTAATTTAGATTCCTGAACGTGCTACAGACCACTTGAAATAATAAAATTTCTACATTTCACTTACTTTAAAAGCCGTGCAGATTGGCAGTTCTGACAACTCTGCAGTTGCTGTTCGTAGATATAACGATCCTGGCATGTTTTACCCCGACCCCAAATGCATGCAGGAAATAAATTCATACCTTTGACAGTTTTTATTTTTGGGGGGTGAATCCTGCGACACTACACATATAAGTAAAAGGAATGCTGTATATTATTTAATAACACAAATCCTTCAAGATTAACAAACTATATTGTTAGTGTTGAAGATATATTTCCAATATTCATCATATCATAAAGAGATCACATACAGATCTTCATCAACTCATCTGTAGAAACCGATGAATTTTTGCATCATCATTTTATGAAACCAAAATATCTGTGAACCATTAGGCAGTTTATAAGGCAGGAAGGACTGTAGTTGCAATGAGAACATGAATTTGCACAGAGCGGTTGAAATGGAGCATATGATGACAGCAACACACATTGGAAGAATAATATATCCTCTTTTACACAAATTGCACCTAAATCAAAACTTTTTTCAACTTGAAAATAACTGTAACTCAATATTAATTTCATTCTGAAAGATTCCATTGACATTGTTGACGGCAAACTTTCTTTTCATTCTCCATAATTACTGAGAATTGTATTTCATCAATTTTACGATATTTAAAGGATTAAGGCATAACTCCTTTGATAATGGGAGCCTAATGTTATAACTCAGCAATATTCTGCAATTGCAATGTAATGTATATTCGTCATTGACGGGCCAATAAACTGAATTTTATCCAGTTCGAAAGGAGAATCAATTTGGCTTCCGAACAAATCCTTAGACTGCAGCGTTGCTTTCTGACGAATCCTGGTCTGATTGCAACATTGCCGTTTTGCAAGGAAACTACCACATATTGCAATTTCGTAGGCATATTATTTATTCAGTCTGAAGGAAAAGTTCGTTTTTTGACAAAAAATCCTTATTCTATATCCTTGCCAATTTTTCATGGTTTGCAACATTGCCAAATTGCAAGGGCATTGCAATATATAGGAATTTCTGTTGCATATTCGGGATTAGAAGGCCAATATACTTCATTTTATCAAGCTTGAAGCAAAAATTCCTTTGGCAAGAGAAAAATTTCCAAGGCTATATATAGCCTTTCCACTTTGGCGAATTCTCCCTTGCTGGAAACATTCCTTATTGCAAGTTAATTGCAATATATTGCAACTTTCCATGCATAGGGGAACATTAAACTGCATTTTACTCCAAAAAGGAATAGTTGGTTTGCTCCCAGAAAACATCATAATAAGGTTGCTACTTTGCATATTTTGTGTTGCTTGCAACATTGCCATATTGCAAGGATATTGAGACATATTGCAAACTTCCAAGCATGTTCGCCATCAGAAGATAATTAATTTTTTCATTTTACCTGGTTTGAAGGAAAAGTCGTTGAGGCCCCTAAAAAAACTGACAGGCTGCAGGCTTGGTATTTTGATGAATTTTGTCGGACCTGCAATATTGCAATAATGCAAGAAAGTTGCAATACACTACAATTTAGACTCCATTTTGCTTTCCCTCTCTTTAATTTGAAGCAAAGGGGCTCGTTCCCCAAAATCACCCTAAATGTCTTGCAATTTTGAATGTCATGAGTTTGCTTGCAACCTTCCTGTATTGAAATCAAATTGCAATATATAGTGATTTCGAATGCATATTGGTCATGAGAGTCCCAGTAGACTGCCTTTTATGTGGTTCGAGCTTCAAAAGTTGGTTTTGAACTCCCAGAATCCAATAGACAACATTTTATGCAATTTCAAGAAAAATTTGTTTCTTCTTATAAAAAATATAAGGCTATACTGTAGACCTGTTATTTTCATGAATTTATGTTTTTTCCCCAACACTGCAGTATTGCAAACCAATTTGGCTAAAAGCGAATTATGCATGCATGCAAGCCATTTAAGGCCCAGCAGACTACATTTTATCCTATTTCAAATTGAAGCTTGTTTGCTTCCACAAAAAAAAAAAAAAAAAATTCTAGAGCTATTTCTCTGTAATGTTGACGAATCTTTCCTTGCTTTCAACATTGCCCTGTTGCCAGCAAATTACAAATGTTTCAGTTTCGAAAGCATTCATCATTAAAAGCCAATAAACATTATTGTATCCAGTTAGAAGGGAAGATTGTTTTGCTACTTTATACTAATTTTGCAATAATTGCAACATTACCCTATTACCCCTGCTGTCATCATATTTCACACTGCACATCCATCTGCAACACTGCACTGAGTGCGGATACCTCTCCTTCTTTATAAGAGCCTTCTGGGAAATTAAGTCTGAAATAAAATTTTACATGTCATTTTCATGACCTTCTGTTGTAAGGCAATGATACGGTTATACATATCAGAGTTATTCGTTTGTCTTGATTCAGTTTCATATGCATGAATCGAAACTGTAATTGTCATGTGGTTACAGGGAATTATCATGTGTTTAAATGCTATATTACATTGCGTTTTTTTTTTTTTTTTTGCTCAGTTTCAGTCTTCTGCCTAAACGAAGGATAAATGAGGCTTTTCCATTCATTATCTCAGAAAACTGTATCAAAATATTGAATGAAATCGGATTTCAGTTTCGTCTTCAACTCTCCGTATACTCTGAGGAGGCCACGTGGTCACCATGCGGTCCTTTCTCCACCACCAAAAAATTTACAGCAATTTCGACTATAAGCAAGTCGTTATCGCCATCTATTGGCCACCTAAGAAAATCAGAGCAAGTGGACAGCTGCATATTCAAAGGTGGGCGTGAGAGATAGCTAGATTATTTTTATTACAAACTTTCCTCATTACTTAACATGTTAATTGTGTTAAGGTAACTAAATACAACATCAACTGGGAATAAATAATTCATAAAAAGGAAAAATGACGCTAAAATTATCACCCACAGTGAAAATGACTTGCCACTTCATAGACAATTTGAAGATCCAGGTATGCCAACAGAATAAGATTCAACACCGTATCTTGGACAAGAATTTTACAGTTCTGAGCGAAAGATAATAGAATAAAAGTTGTTTATTTAATTTGCAGGTTTCTACACCTACTACAGACAGCTTTTAGATAATAAACTCTCTTTAATTCATCAACTTTAAAAGCTGTACAGATTGGCAGTTCCGACAACTCTGCTGTTCTGTTCTGAGACGTAAAGGTCTCGCCATCTTTTGCTCTGAACAAATACATGCAGAAAACAAATACATACAATTTACATTACTTTTTTTTTACAAGGGGGGAGAGGGAATCCTATGAAAATAAACTCATAAGTAGAAGGAATGACCTATCATTATTTACGTACTTAATATCCTACAAGATTAACAAACCATATAGTTAGTGCTAAAGATACAATCACCATAAACAAATCAAATACAGATTCTTCCTAAACTCATCTGCTGTTGGAAATGACGACTAATTCATCATCATTTTATGATACCAGACCACTGAAAAGTATTAGACAGTGCATGAGGAAGGAAGGACTATTTTGGTAATAAAAACATGAATTGTCACACAGCGATTGAAGTTAGCATCTGATGATAGCAACACATGTTGGAATAATAAGTTTTATTTGAATAAAATTGCACCAAAATTAAAACATTTTCAACCTGAAAGTAACTCTAACTCAGTATTAATTTCATTCTGAAAGGTTTCATTGATATTATTGATGGGAAACTTAATTTTATTCTCCATAATTACTGAGAATTACCGTTCACTAGCCTGACACCATTAGAGGATTAAGACGGAACTGCTTTGATAATGGGAGCCTATTCTGCAATTGCAATGTATTGTATACTCGTCATTGGCGGGTCAATAAGCTTAATTTTATCCAGTTTAAAAGGAGAATCAATTTGGCTTACGAAAAAATCCTTAGGCTATATCTTTGCTTTCTGACGAATCTTGATCCGATTGCAACATTGCCTTATTGCAAAGAAATTGCGATATATTGCAATTTCGTAGGCATATTATTTATCCATTCTGAAGGAAAAGTTGGTTTGTTCGATGAAAAACTCCTTAGTCTAAATCCTTGCCACTCTTGCCAATTTAGCCTGGTTTGCAACATTGTCGTATTGCAATGGCATTGCAATATATAGGAATTTATTGTTGCATATTCGTGATTAGAAGGCCAATATATTCCATTTTGTCAACCTTGAAGCAAAAGTTTCTTTGCCAAGAGAAATAGTCCCAAGGGTATATACAGTCTTGCCATTTTGGCGAATTCTCCCTTGATGGGAACATTCCTTATTGCAAGTTAATTGCAATATATTGCAACTTTCTATGCATAGGAGACCGTTAGACTGCATTTTACTCCAAAAAGGAATAGTTGGTTTGCTTCTAGAAAACATCATAATAAGGTTGCTACTTTGCATATTCTGTGTTGCTTGCAACATTGCCATATTGCAAGGATATTGAAACATATTGCAAAATTTCATGCATATTCGTCATTAGAAGAACACTCATTTGCATTTTATCCAGTTTGAAAGAAAAGTCGTTGTGGCCCCTCAAAAATTGCCAAAGGCTACAGCCTTGGTGTTTTGATGAAGTGTACCGTCCTGCAACATTGCAATAATGCAAGACAATTGCAATATACTACATTTCGACTGCATTTTGCTTTCTCTTTCTTTAGTCTGAAGCAAAAGGTTCGGTCCCCAAAAACACCCAAATGATATTGCAATTTTGTATGATATGAGTTTGCTTTCAGCCCTCCCGTATTGCAAGCAAATTGCAATATATTGTCGATTTCGAATGCATATTTGTCATTAGAGACCCAGCAGACTGCCTTTTATTCAGTTCAAAGCTTCAAAAGTTGGTTTTGAACTCCCAAAATCCTATTGGCTACATTTTATGCAATTTCAAATAAAATTTTTGTATTCCTTCAAAAAAAAAAAAAGGCTATAGACCTGTCATTTTCAAGAATTTATGTTTTATTGCAACATTGCAGTACTACAAATTCATTTTAATAACAGCGAATTATGCATGCATGCAAGCCATTAAAGGCCCAGTAGACTTCATTTTATCCAATTTCAAAGTAAAGATGATTTGCTCCCACAGAAAAATCCTGGAACTATCCCAGTCGTGATGACGAGTTTTTCATTGCTTTCAACATTGTCGTATTGCAAACAAAAGGCAAAATATGGTAACTTTGCGTGCATTCATTATTAGAAGTCCAACAAACAACATTTTATCTTGTTAGAAAGAAAGACTATCTTGCTTCCTGTGCAGTTCACGAGGCTCTATAGAACCTTGCTACGTTGACGAATTTTTCGTTGCTTGCAACATTACCGTATTGTCCCTATTATCAGCATGTTGCACACTGCACCTCCATCTGGAACATTGCAATGAGTGGGGATATTTTTTGTCCTTCATAATAGCTTTCTGAGCAAGTAATTCAGAAATCAAATGCTTACATGATCTTTTCATTCCCTTCTTTTGCAAGGCAACGATATGGGTATACATATCGGAGTTATTCATTTATCTTGATTCAGTTTCATATATACGAAACTCGGCTGTAATAATCATGTGATTACAGGAAGTTATCATGTGTTCAGATGTTATATTACATTAATTTTTTTGGCTCAGTTTCAGTCTTCTGTTTAAACGAATGATAATTGAGACTTTTCCATACATCATCTCAGAAAATTGTATCAAAATAATGAATGAAATCGGATTTCAATTTCGTCTTCAATTCTCCGTATTCTCTGAGGCGCCACGTGGTCGCCATGCGGTCCTTTCTTCACCACCAAAAAATTTACAGCAATTTTAACTATAGGCAATTCGTGAACGCCATCTGTTGGCCACCTACGAAAATCAGCGCAAGTCGACAACTGCATCTTCAAAGGTGGGCGTAAAATCTACCTAATTATCTTTATGATAAGCTTCCCCTTATTATATAAGATCATATTTGTGTTGAGATAACTCAATACGGCGCCAACTGGGAATAAATTAATCATAAAATGAAAAATGACACGAGAATCATAGACGAAATGAAGATCCAGAGACACCAACATAATCAGATTCAACACCGAATTTCGAACAACAATATTACAGTTCTCAGCAGGAGAAAATTGAATAAAAAGTAATTTACATGTAATTTAGATTCCTGAACGTGCTACAGACCACTTGAAATAATAAAATTTCCACATTTCACTTACTTTAAAAGCCGTGCAGATTGGCAGTTCTGACAACTCTGCAGTTGCTGTTCGTAGATATAACGATCCTGGCATGTTTTACCCCGACCCCAAATGCATGCAGGAAATAAATTCATACCTTTGACAGTTTTTATTTTTGGGGGGTGAATCCTGCGACACTACACATATAAGTAAAAGGAATGCTGTATATTATTTAATAACACAAATCCTTCAAGATTAACAAACTATATTGTTAGTGTTGAAGATATATTTCCAATATTCATCATATCATAAAGAGATCACATACAGATCTTCATCAACTCATCTGTAGAAACCGATGAATTTTTGCATCATCATTTTATGAAACCAAAATATCTGTGAACCATTAGGCAGTTTATAAGGCAGGAAGGACTGTAGTTGCAATGAGAACATGAATTTGCACAGAGCGGTTGAAATGGAGCATATGATGACAGCAACACACATTGGAAGAATAATATATCCTCTTTTACACAAATTGCACCTAAATCAAAACTTTTTTCAACTTGAAAATAACTGTAACTCAATATTAATTTCATTCTGAAAGATTCCATTGACATTGTTGACGGCAAACTTTCTTTTCATTCTCCATAATTACTGAGAATTGTATTTCATCAATTTTACGATATTTAAAGGATTAAGGCATAACTCCTTTGATAATGGGAGCCTAATGTTATAACTCAGCAATATTCTGCAATTGCAATGTAATGTATATTCGTCATTGACGGGCCAATAAACTGAATTTTATCCAGTTCGAAAGGAGAATCAATTTGGCTTCCGAACAAATCCTTAGACTGCAGCGTTGCTTTCTGACGAATCCTGGTCTGATTGCAACATTGCCGTTTTGCAAGGAAACTACCACATATTGCAATTTCGTAGGCATATTATTTATTCAGTCTGAAGGAAAAGTTCGTTTTTTGACAAAAAATCCTTATTCTATATCCTTGCCAATTTTTCATGGTTTGCAACATTGCCAAATTGCAAGGGCATTGCAATATATAGGAATTTCTGTTGCATATTCGGGATTAGAAGGCCAATATACTTCATTTTATCAAGCTTGAAGCAAAAATTCCTTTGGCAAGAGAAAAATTTCCAAGGCTATATATAGCCTTTCCACTTTGGCGAATTCTCCCTTGCTGGAAACATTCCTTATTGCAAGTTAATTGCAATATATTGCAACTTTCCATGCATAGGGGAACATTAAACTGCATTTTACTCCAAAAAGGAATAGTTGGTTTGCTCCCAGAAAACATCATAATAAGGTTGCTACTTTGCATATTTTGTGTTGCTTGCAACATTGCCATATTGCAAGGATATTGAGACATATTGCAAACTTCCAAGCATGTTCGCCATCAGAAGATAATTAATTTTTTCATTTTACCTGGTTTGAAGGAAAAGTCGTTGAGGCCCCTAAAAAAACTGACAGGCTGCAGGCTTGGTATTTTGATGAATTTTGTCGGACCTGCAATATTGCAATAATGCAAGAAAGTTGCAATACACTACAATTTAGACTCCATTTTGCTTTCCCTCTCTTTAATTTGAAGCAAAGGGGCTCGTTCCCCAAAATCACCCTAAATGTCTTGCAATTTTGAATGTCATGAGTTTGCTTGCAACCTTCCTGTATTGAAATCAAATTGCAATATATAGTGATTTCGAATGCATATTGGTCATGAGAGTCCCAGTAGACTGCCTTTTATGTGGTTCGAGCTTCAAAAGTTGGTTTTGAACTCCCAGAATCCAATAGACAACATTTTATGCAATTTCAAGAAAAATTTGTTTCTTCTTATAAAAAATATAAGGCTATACTGTAGACCTGTTATTTTCATGAATTTATGTTTTTTCCCCAACACTGCAGTATTGCAAACCAATTTGGCTAAAAGCGAATTATGCATGCATGCAAGCCATTTAAGGCCCAGCAGACTACATTTTATCCTATTTCAAATTGAAGCTTGTTTGCTTCCACAAAAAATAAAAAAAAAATTCTAGAGCTATTTCTCTGTAATGTTGACGAATCTTTCCTTGCTTTCAACATTGCCCTGTTGCCAGCAAATTACAAATGTTTCAGTTTCGAAAGCATTCATCATTAAAAGCCAATAAACATTATTGTATCCAGTTAGAAGGGAAGATTGTTTTGCTACTTTATACTAATTTTGCAATAATTGCAACATTACCCTATTACCCCTGCTGTCATCATATTTCACACTGCACATCCATCTGCAACACTGCACTGAGTGCGGATACCTCTCCTTCTTTATAAGAGCCTTCTGGGAAATTAAGTCTGAAATAAAATTTTACATGTCATTTTCATGACCTTCTGTTGTAAGGCAATGATACGGTTATACATATCGGAGTTATTCGTTTGTCTTGATTCAGTTTCATATACATGAATCGAAATTGTAATTGCCACGTGATTACAGGAAGTTATCATGTGTTCAAAGGCTATTATTTCATGATTTTTTTTTTTTTGCTCAGTTTCAGTCTTCTGTCTAAACGAAGGATAAGTGAGACTTTTCCACTCATTATCTCAGAAAATTGTATCAAAATAATGAATGAAATCGTATTTCAGTTTCGTCTTCCATTCTCCGTATACTCTGAGGTGGCCACGTGGTCACCATGCGGTCCTTTCTCCACCACCAAAAAATTTACAGCAATTTTGACTATAAGCAATTCGTTATCGCCATCTATTGGCCACCTAAGAAAATCTGAATAAATATACCAACCGCATCTTCAAAGATGGGCGTGAAAACTAGCTAGATTATGTTTATTACAACCTTTCCTCATTACTTAACATGTTAATTGTGTTAAGGTAAATAAATACAACATCAACTGGGAATAAATAATTCATAAAAAGGAAAAATGACGCCAAAATTATCACCCACAGCGAAAATGACTTGCCACTTCATAGACGATTTGAAGATCCAAGTATGCCAACAGAATAAGATTCAACACCTCTATTTTGGACAAGAATTTTACAGTTCTGAGCAAAAGATAATTGAATAAAAAGTTATTTATATAATTTTCAGATTTCTGCACCTACTACAGACAGATTTTAGATAATAAACTCTCTTTAATTCATCAACTTTAAAAGCTGTACAGATTGGCAGCTCCGACAACTCTGCTGTTCTGTTCTCAGACGTAAAGGTCTCGCCATCTTTTGCTCTGAACAAATACATGCAGAAAACAAATACAATTTACATTACTTCTTTTGCAAGGGCGGCTGGGGAATCCTATGAAAATGAATTCATAAGTAGAAGAAATGATCTATCATTATTTACGTACTTAATATCCTACAAGATTAACAAACCATATAGTTAGTGCTTAAGATACAATCACCATAAACAGATCAAATGCAGATTCTTCCTAAACTCATCTGCTGTTGGAATTGACGACTAATTCATCATCATTTTATGATACCAGACCATCTGAAAAGTATTAGGCAGTGCATTAGGAAGGAAGGACAGGCTATTTTGGTAATAAAAACATGAATTGTCACACGGCGGTTGAAGTTAGCATCTGATGACAGAAACACATGTTGGAATAATAAGTTTTATTTGAATAAAATTGCACCAAAATTAAAACATTTCCTACTTGAAAGTAACTCTGACTCATCATTAATTTAATTCTGAAAGGTTTCATTGATATTATTGACGGGAAACTTTCTTTTTATTCTCCATAATTACTGAGAATTACCGTTCGTTAGCCTGACGCCATTAGAGGATTAAGACATAACTGCTTTGATAATGGGAGCCTAATGGTATAAATCAGCAATATTCTGCAATTGTAATGTAATGTATACTCGTCACTGGCGGGCCAATAAGCGGCATTTTATCCAGTTTGAAAGGAAGACCAATTTGGCTTACGAAAAAATCCTTAGGCTATGTCTTTGCTTTCTGACGAATCTTGATCCGATTGCAACATTGCCTTATTGCAAAGAAATTGCGATATATTGCAATTTCGTATGCGTATTAATGATCCAGTCTGAAGGAAAAGTTGGTTTGTTCGATGAAAAAATCCTTAGTCTAAATCCTTGCCACTCTTGCCAATTTTTCCTGGTTTGCAACATTGTCGTATTGCAAGGGCATTGCAATATATAGGAATTTTTGCTGCATATTCGTGATTAGAAGGTCAATATACTGCATTTGATCAAGCTTGAAGCAAAAGTTTCTTTGCCAAGAGAAATAGTCCCAAGGCTATATATAGTCTTGCCATCTTGGCGAATTCTCCCTTGATGGGAACATTCCTTATTGCTAGTTAATTGCAATATATTGCAACTTTCTATGCACTGGGGAACGTTAGACTGCATTTTACTCCAAAAAGGAATAGCTGGTTTGCTCCTTGAAAACATCATAATAAGGTTGCTACTTTGCATATTTTGTGTTGCTTGCAACATTGCCATATTGCAAGGATATTGAAACATATTGCAAAATTTCATGCACATTCGTCATTAGAAGAACACTCATTTGCATTTTATCCAGTTTGAAAGAAAAGTCGTTGTGGCCCCTCAAAACTTGCCAAAGGCTACAGCCTTGGTGTTTTGATGAAGTGTACCGTCCTGCAACATTGCAATAATGCAAGACAATTGCAATATACTACATTTCGACTGCATTTTGCTTTCTCTTTCTTTAGTCTGAAGCAAAAGGTTCGGTCCCCAAAAACACCCAAATGATATTGCAATTTTGTATGATATGAGTTTGCTTTCAACCTTCCCGTATTGCAAGCAAATTGCAATATATTGTCGATTTCGAATGCATATTTGTCATTAGAGACCCAGTAGGCTGCCTTTTATTCAGTTCAAAGCTTCAAAAGTTGGTTTTCAACTCCCAAAATCCTATTGACTACATTTTATGCAATTTCAAGTAAAATTTTTGTATTCCTTCAAAAAAAAAAAACAAGGCTATAGACCTGTTATTTTCAAGAATTTATGTTTTCTTGCAACATTGCAGTACTGCAAATTGATTTTAATAAAAGCGAATTATGCATGCATGCAAGCCATTTAAGACCCAGTAGTCTTCATTTTATCCAATTTCAAAGTAAAGATGGTTTGCTCCCAGAAAAAAATCCTGGCACTATCCCAGCCATGATGACGAGTTTTTCATTGCTTTCAACATTGTCGTATTGCAAATAAAAGGCAAAATATTGTAACTTTGCGCGCATTCATTATTAGAAGTCCAACAAACAACATTTTATCTTGTTAGAAGGAAAGACTACCTTGCAGTTCATGAGGCTCAATAGAACCTTGCTACGTTCACGAATTTTTCGTTGCTTGCAACATTACCGTATTGCCCCTATTATTAGCATGTTGCACACTGCGCCTCCATCTGGAACATTGCAATGAGTGGGGATATTTTTTGTCCTTCATAATAGCTTTCTGAGCAAGTAATTCAGAAATCAAATGCTTACATGATCTTTTCATTCCCTTCTTTTGCAAGGCAACGATATGGGTATACATATCGGAGTTATTCATTTATCTTGATTCAGTTTCATATATACGAAACTCGGCTGTAATAATCATGTGATTACAGGAAGTTATCATGTGTTCAGATGTTATATTACATTAATTTTTTTGGCTCAGTTTCAGTCTTCTGTTTAAACGAATGATAATTGAGACTTTTCCATACATCATCTCAGAAAATTGTATCAAAATAATGAATGAAATCGGATTTCAATTTCGTCTTCAATTCTCCGTATTCTCTGAGGCGCCACGTGGTCGCCATGCGGTCCTTTCTTCACCACCAAAAAATTTACAGCAATTTTAACTATAGGCAATTCGTGAACGCCATCTGTTGGCCACCTACGAAAATCAGCGCAAGTTGACAACTGCATCTTCAAAGGTGGGCGTGAAATCTACCTAATTATCTTTATGACAAGCTTCCCCTCATTATATAAGATTATATTTGTGTTGAGATAACTAAATTCGGCGCCAACTGGGAATAAATCATTCATAAAAATGAAAAATGACGCGAGAATCATAGACGAAATGAAGATCCAGAGACACCAACATAATCAGATTTAACACCAAATTTCGAACAACAATATTACAGTTCTCAGCAGGAGATAACTGAATAAAACTTAATTTATTTGTAATTTAGATTCCTGAACGTCCTACAGACCACTTGAAATAATAAAATTTCTACATTTCACTTGCTTTAAAAGCCGTGCAGATTGGCAGTTCCGACAACTCTGCAGTTACTGTTCATAGACATATAACGATCCTGGCATGTCATACCCAGACCCCAAATGCATGCAGGAAACAAATTGGAATCCTGCAAAACTAAACATATAAGTAAAAGGAATGCTGTATATTATTTAATAATACAAATCCTTCAAGATTAACAAACTATATTATTAGCGTTGAAGATATGTTTCCAATATTCATCATATCATAAAGAGATCACATACAGATCTTCCTCAACTCATCTGTAGAAACCGATGAATTTTTGCATCATCATTTTATGAAACCAAAATATCTGAGAACCATTAGGCAGTTTATAAGGCAGGAAGGACTGTAGTTGCAATGAGAACATGAATTTGCACAGAGCGGTTGAAATATAGCATATGATGACAGCAACACACATTGGAAGAATAATATATCCTCTTTTACACAAATTGCACCTAAATCAAAACTTTTTTCAACTTGAAAATAACTATAACTCAATATTAATGTCATTCTGAAAGATTCCATTGATATAGGTGACGGCAAACTTTTTTTTCATTCTCCATAATTACTGAGAATTGCCGTTCATCGATTTTACGATATTTAAAGGATTAAGGCATTACTGCTTTGATAATGGGAGCCTATATTATAACTCAGAATATTCTGCAATTGCAATGTAATGCATATTCATCACTGGCGGGCCAATAAACTGAATTTTATCCAGTTCGAAAGGAGAATCAATTTGGCTTACGAACAAATCCTTAGACTACAGTTTGCTTTCTGAAGAATCTTGGTCTGATTGCAACATTGCCGTTTTGCAAGGAAACTACCATATATTGCAATTTCGTAGGCATATTATTTATCCGGTCTGAAGGAAAAGTTGGTTTGTTCGATGAAAAAATCCTTAGTCTAAATATCCTTGCCAATTTTTCCTGGTTTGCAACATTGCCAGATTGCAAGGTCATTGAAATATATATGAATTTCTGTTGCATATTCGGGATTAGAAGGTCAATATACTGAATTTGATCAAGCTTGAAGCAAAAGTTTCTTTGCAAAGAGAAATAGTCCCAAGGCTATATTTAGCCTTGCCATTTTGACGAATTTCCCTTGCTGGAAACATTCCTTATTGCAAGTTAATTACAATATATTGCAACTTTCTATGCATAGGGGAATGTTAGACTGCATTTTACTCCAAAAAGGAATAGTTGGTTTGCTCCTAGAAAACATCATAATAAGGTTGTTACTTTGCATATTTTGTGTTGCTTGCAACATTGCCATATTGCAGGGATATTGAGACATATTGCAAACTTCCACGCATATTCGTCATCCGAAGAAAATTAATTTTTTCATTTTACCTCGTTTGAAGGAAAAGTCGTTGTGGCCCCTAAAAAATTGCCAAAGGCTCAAGCCTTGATATTTTGATGAATTTTGCCGGACCTGCAATATTGCGATAATGCAAAAAAGTTGCAATATACTGCAATTTCGACTCCATTTTGCTTTCCCTCTCTTTAGTCTGAATCAAAATGTTTCATTCCCCAAAAACACCCTCACTGTCTTGCTATTTTGAATGTTATGAGTTTGCTTGCAACCTTCCCGCATTGCAAGCAAATTGCAATATTCTGAGATTTCGAATGCATATTTGTCATTAGAGTCCCAGTAGACTGCCTTTTATTCAGTTCGAAGCTCCAAAAGTTGGTTTTGAACTCCCAAAATCCAATAGACAACATTTTATGCAATTTCTAGTAGGTTTTTATATTCCTTGAAAACAATATAAGGCTCTGGACCTGTTATTCTCAATCAATTATGTTTTCTTGCTACACTGAAGTATTGCAAACCTATTTTAATAAAAGCGAATTATGCATGCATGCATGCAAGCCATTTAAGGCCCAGTAGTCTGCATTTTGTCCACAAAGTAAAGATGGTTTGCTCTTAGGAAAAACTCCTTCCTTGGGCTATATCCCTGTTATGCTGACGAATTTTGTTTTGCTTTCAACATTGCCCTGTTGCCAGCAAATAGCGGTATATGTTGTCATTTTGAGCTCATTCGTCATTAGAAGCCCAATAGACATCATTTCATCGAGTCAGAAGGAAAGATTGTTTTGCTACTTTATACTAATTTTGCAATAACTGCAACATTACCTTCAATAACTGCAACATTACCTTATTACCCCTGCTATCATCATATTTCACACCGCACCTCCATCTGCAACATTGCACTGAGTGTGGGTACCTCTTGCTCTTTATAATAGCTTTCTGAGGAATTAAGTCTGAAATAAAATTATCATGTCATTTTCATACCCTCCGTTTGTGAGGCAACGATATGGGTAAACATATCGGAGGTATTCATTTGTCTTGATTCAGTTTCATGTGCATGAAAATATACTGTACTGTTCATGTGATCATAGGAAGTTATCATGTGTTCCAAGGCTATATTACGTTTGCGTATGAGTTCATTTTTCGCTTCCTGTCTAAGGAGACGATAACTGGCACTTTTCCATTCATTATCAGATGAAATTGTATCAAAATTATTGATGAAATCGTAATTTAGTTTGGTCTTTGATTCTCCGCATACTCTAAGGCGGCCACGTGGTCACCATGCGGTCCTTCCTCCACCAAAAAATTTGCAGCAATTTCGACTATAAGCAAGTCGTTATCGCCATCTGTTGGCCACCTAAGAAAATCAGCGCAAATGAACAATTGCATCTTCAAAGATGGGACTGAAAACTAGCTATATTATGTTTATTACAAACTTTCCCTCATTATTCAAGATATTAATTGCTTTGAGATAACAAAATACAACATCAATTGGCAATTAATAATTCATTACAAGGAAAAATGAGACTAAAATTATCAGCCACAGATAAAATGACATCGCAAATTATAGACGATGTGAAGATCCAGGCATACCAACATTACCAGATATAACACCTTATTTTAGACAAGAATAATGACGTTCTGAGCCTCAAATAATAGAATAAAAAGTTATTTACGTAAAATTTATGTTTCCGAACTTACTACAGACTACTTTAAATAATAATCGATCTTTAATTCATCAACTTCAAAAGTTGTACAGATTGGCAGTTCCGACAGCTCTGCTGTTACTGTTCTTAGACATAAAGGTCTCGCCATCTTTTGCTCTGAACAAATAAATGCAGAAAACGAATACATACAATTTACATTACTTTTTTTTGCGAGGGGTGTGCTGGGGAATCCTATGAAAATAAACTCATGAGTAGAAGGAATGACTTATCATTATTTACATACTCAATACCCTTCAAGATTAACAAACCATATAGTTGGTGTTTTAGATATATTCCTAAACTTATCATAAACAGATCAAATACAGATTCCTCTTCCACTCATCTGTTGAAATTGATGACTAATTCATCATCATTTTATGATACAGAACATCTGAAAAGTATTAGGCAATGCATAAGGAAGGAAGGACTATTTTGGTACTAAAAACCTGAATTGTCACAGACCGGTTGAAGATAGTATATGATGACAGAAACATATGTTGGAATGGTATATCTCATTTTAGCCAAACTACACGAAAATAAAAAAAAAAGAAACATACTCAACTTGAAGATAGCTATAACTCCACAATAATTTCATTCTGAAAGAATTCACTGATAATATTGACGGCAAACTTTCTTTTTATCCTCTATAATTACTGAGAATTACCACTCATTAATTTCACACTGTTTTAGAGGATTAAAGCATAACTACTTTCATAATGGGAGTCTAATGGTATGATTATTAATTGTGGGTTATCTGGCGTCACAACTACCAGGGTCACTGACGCCGGCCTTATGGTATGAATCATCAATATTCTACAATTGCTATGTATACTTTTCATTGGCGGCCCAATAAGCTATATTTTATCCAGTTTGAAAGGAATATCAATTTGGCTTACGAAAAAATCCTTAGGCTATAGCTTTGCTTTCTGACAAATCTTGGTCCGATTGCAACACTGCCTTATTGCAAGAAAATTGCGATATATTGCAATTTCGCAGGCATATGAATGATCCAGTCTCAAGGAAAAGTTGGTCTGTTCGACGAATAAATCTTCAGTCTATATCCTCGCCATTCTTGCGAATTTTGCCTGGCTTGCAACATTGCCGTATTGCAAGGGCTTTGCAATATATAGGAATTTCTGTTGCATATTCGTGATTAGAAGGACAATATGCTACTGCATTTTATCAAGCTTGAAGCAAAAGTTTCTTTGCCAAGAGAAAAAGTCCCAAAGACAGCCTTGCCATTATGGCGAATTTTCCCTCACTGGAAACATTCCTTATTGCAAGGTCATTGCAATATATTGCAGCTTTCCATGCATAGGAGAATATTAGACTGCATTTTATTCCAAAAAGGAATAGTTGGTTTGCTCCCAGAAAACATCATAATAAGCTTGTTACTTTGCATATTTTGTATTGTTTGCAACATTGCCACATTGCATGGATATTGGAACATATTGGAAACGTCCATGTATATTCGTCATTAGAAAAACTCATTTGTATTTTCCATAGTTTTAAGGAAGAATCGTTGTAGCCCTTAAAAAATTGCCGAAGGCTCCAGTCTTGGTATTTATATGACTTTTGCCGGACCTGCAACATTGCAATAATGCAAGAAAGTTGCACTAAACTAAATTCGACTGCATTTTCGGTATAACAGACCGATCGCTTTTCCTTTCTTTAATTTGAAGCAAAATCTGGTTCCTTTCCCAAAAACATCCTGCTGACCTTGCTATTTTGTGGGTCATGAGTTTGCCTGCACCCTTGATGTATTGCAAGCAAATATATCATCTACGTATCTAAGCCAGATCATGTTATGGGGTTTGATAGACGACAAAAGTTCTGTTTCGAAATATTCCATGTACAAGTTTGCTAGAAGGGGTGATAGGGGACTTCCCATGCTACAGCCAAATTTTTGTTTGTAAAAATTACCATTTCAATGGTAATTTTTACAAACAAAAATTACCATTTCAATGGTAATTTTTACAAACAAAAATTTGGCTGTAGCATGGGAAGTCCCCTATCACCCCTTCTAGCAAACTTGTACATGGAATATTTCGAAACAGAACTTTTGTCGTCTATCAAACCCCATAACATGATCTGGCTTAGATACGTAGATATCTTTACTTTCTGGGACAATAGCTGGGGGGACTTTAAGGAATTTTTTAATAGGCTAAATTCGTTAGTTCCGACCATAAAATTTAAAACAGAATGGGAAAAGGACGGAAAACTGCCGTTCCTAGATGTACTGATCATAAGAAAACAGAACAGGTATGCATTTACAGTATATAGAAAACCCACCTTCGCTGTCTCCTACATTCATTTCTTAAGCTACCACGACGTCTCCGTAAAAATCATGGTAGGGTGCAACCTATTCCTCAGAGGACTTAGGATATGTTCAAATGAGTACCTGGATCAAGAATTTAACACGATCCGCCAACACCTAACGCAACTGCTCTATCCACCACACATTATCGAGAGGGCTATTAATAAAGCAAATAAAATATACTACAGAGGTCCCACTCACAACAGACAAATAGATTTCAACAACAAAATAAAGCTTCCATACGATGAAAACATCCAAAAGGCCACCGAGCAACTCAGTTCTGATAATCCTTTCATTTTCCATTATCCCAAATCCATCGGGAGTTCGCTCGTTAACGTATACTTAAATAACAAAAGGGAAGAAGCCGGAGTTTAGAAGATACCGTGTAGTAATTGTCATGACATTTATGTAGGCGAGACAGGTAGATCGCTCTCGCAAAGAATAACAGAGCACAAAAGATCAGTACGTTACGCTTCGGAGAGTTCGGGAATTTTCCTACATATTAGAAATACAGGGCATGTCATTAACTGGAGTGGGGCGGAGTTGGTTTTCAAGAGTAGCTGTCCGTACAAAAGAAAGATGCTGGAATCTGCTATCATCAATCAAACCAACAATATGAACCTGTCAGGAGGACATTGGAAATCGGACGCCATTGACACCTTAATCCTCGCACCCTTTTTGAAGAAGATGACCCAAGAAACGCGACCGCCAGATCCATCGCCAAACGGGAGCTAATGAGGCCAAAAACCACTAGGGAATTTGGTCAATCTCCTCCTTCTTAAGAAACGCCACCTCCTTAACATCGGAGGCCTAAGGCCACACCTTCATGTTTTTGTATATATACCATTGTAACTTTCCACCTGTCCATATTCTACCAGTGAACAGGGGCACAGAAACAAGTGCCCGAAATATATGGTTTCAACGTTTAAATAGTGTTTTATGGGCCTTCTTATTTTCATATTACACTGTAGTATTACAGGAAAAGACATTCATATATATATATATATATATATATATATATATATATATATATATATTGTGTGTGTGTGTATAGCGCCATCTGATGGCACCATCTTGAACGAGGCTGATAATCCTCTCAGAGAGACGCATCGCGGGGGTCGTCACAATATAAGGGCCTCAGGGGCATTTTGGGACATGTCGTAAGAACCAATCGTCCGCCATAATTTTCTTAAGGGCGTCGTGTGCAGGTAGGGCCGGGTTGTTCTTCATCAAAACCCACTTTTATTTCTTCTAATCTTAAATGCAAAGATTTCAATATCAGAGCAGTTAGAGGAGTGGACCATTCCTCGACGACCTTTGAATTTCCTTATCCGTTTGATAGTTAGAATGACCGTCATTAATGATTAACACCTGGGTGACCCTGTCGAGACCTTTATTTGTGGAGTGCCATAAAGAGCAGTGTGAAAGAAGGAGCCCTTTCAACAAAAGCAGTCATGGCACTGAGCTTCAGTCCTTCAGGAAACTCACTCACTCACTCCGACCGTGAAGGCAGAGGCCCAAGTGAGAGACCTTCGTTGACGCTTCCGTCTTCAAATGCCCCAAATTTGCGAGACGAGGATGTCGAGGACCGGGAGTTGTTTTCCGTCTGTGCATAAGGCCAGCTTCTTCATCTGCACAAACAGCAGCCTTGTTATAATTCGGTACATCTCAGAATTTGTTGAGACATTCGTGTGATGAACTGCAGCAAAATATTGTCGACTATATTTGACTTTTTCTGAGCTTTCATGTGATTTTCTAAGTTTATCTTATTAAACTGAAAGCGTTCCTGAATGTGTCTATTCCCTTGCTCTGATGAAATGAATGTGAAACAGTTATTACCTGACCTTTCCACTATAGAGAAAGGAATTTTTGAAAAACAGAGAAACTTTATTATAAATCAAGTTGTGTGGACGCATCGGTTATTTATATAATAATAATAATAATAATAATAATAATAATAATAATAATAATAATAATAATAATAATAATAATTTGGCAGAAGACCCTCCCTCAGACTCGTCTCATCAATTGCAATCGCTTCCTTTGAGGCGTTTACTTCAAAATGAGTCTTTCCAATGTCTTACGACCTCAGTCTCTGGGGGACTGGCCTTCCATGGTACAGGTTTAGACGGCCTTGTATCACACAACGGCAGCCCATAAGTGATGCAAAGGTGTCATCAAAATGAGCAGGATGACTGAGGTCTCGCCATCTTTTGCTCTGAACAAATATATGCAGAAAACAAATACATACAATTTACATCACTTTTTTTTGCGAGGGGGTTGCTGAGGACCCTTATGAAAATAAACTCGTAAGTAGAAGGAATGACCTATCATTATTTACGTACTTAATATCCTACAAGATTAACAAACCATATAGTTAGTGCTTAAGATGCAATCACCATAAACAGATCAAATGCAGATTCTTCCTAAACTCATCTGCTGTTGGAAATGACGACTAATTCATCATCATTTTATGATACCAGACCATCTGAAAAGTATTAGGCAGTGCATGAGGAAGGAAGGATGGACTATTTTGGTAATAAAAACATGAATTGTCACACAGCGGTTGAAGTTAGCATCTGATGACAGAAACACATGTTAGAATTGTAAGTTTTATTTGAATAAAATTGCACCAAAATTAAAACATTTTCAACTTGAAAGTAACTCTAACTCAGTATTAATTTCATTCTGAAGTTTTCATTGATGTTATTGACGGGAAACTTTCTTTTTATTCTCGTTAATTACTGGGAATTACCGTTCATTAGCCTGACACCATTAGAGGATTAAGACATAACTGCTTTGATAATGGGAGCCTAATGGTATAAATCAGCAATATTCTCAAATTGTAGTGTAATGTATACTCGTCACTGGCAGGTCAATAAACTGCATTTTATCCAGTTTGAAAGGAGAATCAATTTGGCTTACGAAAAAATCCTTAGGCTATGTCTTTGCTTTCTGACGAATCTTGGTTCGATTGCAACATTGCCTTAGTGCAAGGAAATTGGGATATATTACAATTTCGTATGCATATTATTTATCCAGTCTGAAGGAAAAGTTGGTTTTTTGACAAAAAAAATCCTTAGCTTGTATCCTTGCCAATTTTTCCTGTTTTGCAACATTGTCGTATTGCAAGGGCATTGCAATATATAGGAATTTCTGTTGCATATTCGTGATTAGAAGGTCAATATACTGCATTTTATCAACCTTGAAGCGAAAGTTTCTTTGTCAAGAGAAATAAGGTATAGCCTTGCCATTTTGACGAATTTCTCTTGCTGGAAACATTCCTTGTCGCAAGGAAATTGCAATATATTGTAACTTTCTATGCATTGGAGAACATTATACTGCATTTTACTCCAAAAAGGAATAGTTGGTTTACTTCCAGAAAACATCATAATAAGGTTGCTACTTTGCATATTCTGTGTTGCTTGCAACATTGCCATATTGCAAGGATATTGAAACATATTGCAAAATTTCATGCACATTCGTCATTAGAAGAACACTCATTTGCATTTTATCCAGTTTGAAAGAAAAGTCGTTGTGTCCCCTCAAAAATTGCCAAAGGCTACAGCCTTGGTGTTTTGATGAAGTGTACCGTCCTGCAACATTGCAATAATGCAAGACAATTGCAATATACTACATTTCGACTGCATTTTGCTTTCCCTTTCTTTAGTCTGAAGCGAAACCGTTCGGTCCCCAAAAACACACAAATGATATTGCAATTTTGTATTATCTGAGTTTGCTTTCAGCTCTCACGTATTGCAAGCAAATTGCAATATATCGTCGATTTCGAATGCATATTTGTCATTAGAGACCCAGTAGGCTGCCTTTTATTCAGTTCAAAGCTTCAAAAGTTGGTTTTGAACTCCCAAAACCCTATTGACTACATTTTATGCAATTTCAAGTAAAATTTTTGTATTCCTTCAAAAAAAAACAAGCCTATGGACCTGTTATTTTTAAGAATATATGTTTTCTTGCAACCTTGCAGTACTACAAATTCATTTTAATAAAAGCGAATTATGCATGCATGCAAGCCATTAAAGGCCCAGTAGACTTCATTTTATCCAATTTCAAAGTAAAGATGATTTGCTCCCACAGAAAAATCCTGGCACTATCCCAGTCGTGATGACGAGTTTTTCATTGCTTCCAACATTGTCGTATTGCAAACAAAAGGCAAAATATGGTAACTTTATTCGCACTCATTATTAGAAGTCCAACAAACAACATTTTATCTTGTTAGAAGGAAAGACTATCTTGCTTCCTGTGCAGTTCACGAGGCTCTATAGAACCTTGCTACGTTGACGAATTTTTCGTTGCTTGCAACATTACCGTATTGCCCCTATTATTAGCATGTTGCACACTGCACCTCCATCTGGAACATTGCAATGAGTGTGGATATTTTTTGTCCTTCATAATAGCTTTCTGAGCAAATAATTCAGAAATCAAATGCTTACATGATCTTTTCATTCCCTTCTTTTGCAAGGCAACGATATGGGTATACATATCGGAGTTATTCATTTGTCTTGATTCAGTTTCATATACAGGAAACTCAGCTGTAATGATCATGTGATTAGAGGAAGTTATCATGTGTTCAGATGTTATATTACATAACATTTTTTGGCTCAGTTTCAGTCTTCTGTTTAAACGAATGGTAATTGAGACTTTTCCATTCATCATCTCAGAAAATTGTATCAAAATAATGAATGAAATCGGATTTCAGTTTCGTCTTCAATTCTCCGGATACTCTGCGGCGCCACGTGGTCGCCATGCGGTCCTTTCTCCACCACCAAAAAATTTACAGCAATTTTAACTATAAGCAAGTCGTGAGCGCCATCTGTTGGCCACCTACGAAAATCAGCGCAAGTGGACAACTGCATCTTCAAAGGTGGGCGTGAAATCTACCTAATTATCTTTATGACAAGTTTCCCCTCATTATATAAGATCATGTTTGTGTTGAGATAACTAAATTCGGCGCCAACTGGGAATAAATCATTCATAAAAGAAAAAATGACACGAGAATCATAGACGACATGAAGATCCAGGGACACCAACATAATCAGATTCAGCACCACATTTTGAACAACAAGATTACAGTTCTCAGCAGGAGATAATTGAATAAAAAGTAATTTTCTTGTAATTTAGATTCCTGAACGTGCTACAGACCACTTGAAATAATAAAATTTCTACATTTCACTTGCTTTAAAAGCTGTGCAGATTGGCAGTTCTGACAACTCTGCAGTCACTGTTCATAGACAGAACGGTCGTGGCATGTTTTACCCCGACGCCAAATGCATGCAGGAAATAAATTCATACCTTTGACAGTTTTTATTTTTGGGGGGTGAATCCTGCGACACTACACATATAAGTAAAAGGAATGCTGTATATTATTTAATAATACAAATCCTTCAAGATTAACAAACTATATCGTTAGCGTTGAAGATATGTTTCCAATATTCATCATATCATAAAGAGATCACATACAGATCTTCCTCAACTCATCTGTAGATACCGATGAATTTTTGCATGATCATTTTATGAAACCAAAATATCTGAGAACCATTAGGCAGTTTATAAGGCAGGAAGGACTGTAGTTGCAATGAGAACATGAATTTGCACAGAACGGTTGAAATGGAGCATATGATGACAGCAACACATATTGGAAGAATAATATATCGTCTTTTACACAAATTGCACCTAAATCAAAACTTTTTCAACTTGAAAATAACTATAACTCAATATTAATTTCATTCTGAAAGATTCCATTGATATTGCTGACGGCAAACTTTCTTTTCATTCTCCATAATTGCTGAGAATTGCCGCTCATCGATTTTACGATATTTAAAGGATTAAGGCATAACTCCTTTGATAATGGGAGCCTAATATTATAACTCAGAATATTCTGCAATTGCAATGTAATGCATATTCGTCACTGGTGGGCCAATAAACTGAATTTTATCCAGTTCGAAAGGAGAATCAATTTGGCTTACGAACAAATCCTTAGACTACAGCTTTGCTTTCTGAAGAATCTTGGTCTGATTGCAACATTGCCGTTTTGCAAGGAAACTACCATATATTGCAATTTCGTAGGCATATTATTTATCCAGTCTGAAGGAAAAGTTGGTTTGTTCGATGAAAAAATCCTTAGTCTAAATATCCTTGCCAATTTTTCCTGGTTTGCAACATTGCCAGATTGCAAGGTCATTGAAATATATATGAATTTCTGTTGCATATTCGGGATTAGAAGGTCAATATACTGAATTTGATCAAGCTTGAAGCAAAAGTTTCTTTGCAAAGAGAAATAGTCCCAAGGCTATATTTAGCTTTGCCATTTTGACGAATTTCCCTTGCTGGAAACATTCCTTATTGCAAGTTAATTACAATATATTGCAACTTTCTATGCATAGGGGAATGTTAGACTGCATTTTACTCCAAAAAGGAATAGTTGGTTTGCTCCTAGAAAACATCATAATAAGGTTGCTACTTTGCATATTTTGTGTTGCTTGCAACATTGCCATATTGCAAGGATATTGAGACATATTGCAAACTTCCACGCATATTCGTCATCCGAAGAAAATTAATTTTTTCATTTTACCTCGTTTGAAGGAAAAGTCGTTGTGGCCCCTAAAAAATTGCCAAAGGCTCAAGCCTTGATATTTTGATGAATTTTGCCGGACCTGCAATATTGCGATAATGCAAAACAGTTGCAATATACTGCAATTTCGACTCCATTTTGCTTTCCCTCTCTTTAGTCTGAATCAAAAGGTTTCATTCCCCAAAAACACCCTCACTGTCTTGCTATTTTGAATGTTATGAGTTTGCTTGCAACCTTCCTGCATTGCAAGCAAATTGCAATATTCTGAGATTTCGAATGCATATTTGTCATTAGAGTCCCAATAGACTGCCTTTTATTCATTTCGAAGCTTCAAAAGTTGGTTTTGAACTCCCAAAATCCAATAGACAACATTTTATGCAATTTCTAGTAGGTTTTTATATTCCTTGAAAATAACATAAGGCTCTGGACCTGTTATTCTCAATCATTTATGTTTTCCTGCTACACTGAAGTATTGCAAACCTATTTTAATAAAAGCGAATTATGCATGCATGCATGCAAGCCATTTAAGGCCCAGTGGTCTGCATTTTGTCTAATTTCAAAGTAGAGATGGTTTGCTCTTAGAAAAAACTCCTGGGGCCATATCCCTGTTATGCTGACGAATTTTGCTTTTCTTTCAACATTGCTCTGTTGCCAGTAAATAGCGAAATATTGTCATTTTGAGCTCATTCTTCGTTAGAAGCCCAATAGACATCATTTCATCGAGTCAGAAGGAAAGATTGTTTTGCTACTTTATACTAATTTTGCAATAACTGCAACATTACCTTCAATAACTGCAACATTACCTTATTACCCCTGCTATCATAATATTTCACACCGCACCTCCATCTGCAACATTGCACTGAGTGTGGGTACCTCTTCCTCTTTATAAGAGCTTTCTGAGAAATTAAGTCTGTGTCTGAAATAAAATTATCACATGTCGTTTTCACGGCCTCCTTTTGGGAGGCAACGATATGGGTAAACATATCGGAGGTATTCATTTGTCTTGAGTCAGTTTCATGTGCATGAAAATATACTGTACTGTTCATGTGATCTTAGGAAGTTATCATGTGTTCTAAGGCTATATTACGTTTCTGTATGAGTTCATTTTTCGCCTCCTGTCTAAGGAGACGATAACTGGCACTTTTCCATTCATTATCAAACGCAATTGTATCAGAATTATTAATGAAATCGTAATTTAGTTTGGTCTTTAATTCTACGTATACTCTGTGGCTGCCACGTGGTCCCCATGCGGTCCTTTCTCCACCAAAAAATGTACAGTAACTTCGACTATAAGCAAGTCGTTATCGCCATCTGTTGGCCACCTAAGAAAATCAGCGCAAATGAACAACTGCATCTTCAAAGATGGGACTGAAAACTAGCTATATTATATTTATTACAAACTTTCCCTCATTATTCAAGATGTTAATTGCTTTGAGATAACAAAATACAACATCAATTGGAAATAAATAGTTCATGAAAATGAAAAATTACACTAAAATTATCACCCATAGCGAAAATGACATCGCAAGTTATAGACGATATGAAGATCCAGGCATACCAACATTACCAGATTTAACAACGTATTTTAGGCAAGAATACTGAAGTTCTGAGCATAAAATAATAGAATAAAAAGTTATTTACTTAAAATTTATGTTTCCGAACTTACTACAGACTACTTTAAACAATAAACTATCTTTACTTCATCAACTTTAAAAGTTGTACAGATTGGCAGTTCCGACAACTCTGCTGTTACTGTTCTCAGACGTAAAGGTCTCTCTATCTTTTGCTCTGAACAAATACATGCAGGAAACAAATACATACAATTTACATTACTTATTTTTATGGGGGTTGCTGGGGAATCCTATCAAAATAAACACATGAGTAGAAGGAATGACTTAAAATTATTTACATATTTAATACCCTTCAAGATTAACAAACCATAGAGTTGGTGTTTTAGATATATTCCTAAACTTATCATAAACAGATCAAATACAGATTCCTCTTCCACTCATCTGTTGAAATTGATGACTAATTCATCATCATTTTATGATACAGAACATCTGAAAAGTATTAGGCAATGCATAAGGAAGGAAGGACTATTTTGGTAATAAAAACGTGAACTGTCACATAGCGGTTGAAGATAGTATATGATAACGGAAAAATATGTTGGAATGATATATCTTATTTTAGCCAAATTACACAAAAGTAAAAAAAGAAACATACTCAGCTTGAAGATAGCTATAACTCCACGATAATTTCATTCTGAAAGAATTCATTGATAAAATGACGGCAAACTTTCTTTTTATCCTCTATAATTACTGAGAATTACCGCTCATTAATTTCACGCTGTTTAGAGGATTAAGGCATAACTGCTTTCATAATGGGAGGCTAATGGTATGATTATTAATTATGGGTTATCTGGCGTCACAACTGCCAAGTTCACTGACGCCAGCCTTATGGTATGAATCATCAATATTCTACAATTGCAATATATACTTTTCATTGGCGGCCCAGTATGCAGCATTTTATCCAGTTTGAAAGGAATATCAATTTGGCTTACGAAAAAAAATCTTTAGGCTATAGCTTTGCTTTCTGACGAATCTTGGTTTGATTGCAACATTGCCTTATTGCAAGGAAATTGCGATATATTGCAATTTCGCAGGCATATGAATGATCCAGTCTTAAGGAAAAGTTGGTCTGTTCGACGAAAAAATCTTTAGTTTATATCCTGGCCATTCTTGCGAAATTTGCCTGGCTTGCAACATTGCCAAATTGCAAGGGCTTTGCAATATATAGGAATTTGTTGCATATTCGTGATTAGAAGGTCAATATACTACTGCATTTTATCAAGCTTGAAGCAAAAGTTTCTTTGCCAAGAGAAACAGTCCCAAGGATAGCCTTGCCGTTTTGGCGAATTTTCCCTTGCTGGAAACACTCCTTATTGCAAGGACATTGCAATATGTTGCAACTTCCCATGCTTAGGAGAACATTAGACTGCATTTTATTCCAAAAAGGAATAGTTGGATTGCTCCCAGAAAACATCGTAATAAGCTTGCTACCTTGCATATTTTGTATTGCTTGCAACATTGCCACATTGCATGGATATTGCAACATATTGCAAACGTCCATGCATATTCGTCATTAGAAGAAAACTCATTTGTATTTTGTCCAGTTTTAAGGAAGAATCGTTGTACCCCTTCAAAAAATTGCCAAAAGCTCCAGTCTTGGTATTTTGATGACTTTTGCCGGACCTGCAACATTGCAATAAAGCAAGACATTTGCAATATACTACAATTCCGTCTGCATTTTCGGCATAACAGACCGATCGCTTTCCCTTTCTTTAATTTGAAGCAAAATCTGGTTCCTTTGCCAAAAACATCCTGTTGACCTTGCTATTTTGTGTGTCATGAGTTTGTTTGCAACCTTGATGTATTGCAAGCGAATTACAATGTATTGTGATTTCGAACGTATCAGAGTCTCAGTAGACTTCCTTTTATTCAGTTTAAAGCTTTAAAAGTTAGTTTGGACCTTCTAAGATCCAATTCACTGCATTTTATCCAATTTCAAATTAAAGCTATTTTGCTCCCAGAAAAAAATCCTAGTGCTATATGTCCTTGCTATGTTGACGAGTATTCCCTTGCTTTCGGCATTGCCGTATTGTAAGAAAATTGCAAAATATTGCAGCTTCTACAAATCGGCCATTAAAAGCCCAATGATCAACATTTTGTCCAGTTAGAAGGAAAGACTTTCGCTATTTTCGACAAATCTTGCATTCATTGCAACATTACCGTACTGACACTATTATTATCATGTTGCACACTGTACCTTCGTCTGGGACATTGCAATGAGTGTGGATAATTTATTGGCCTTTATAATAGACTTCCGCCAAAGTAATTCTGGAATCAAATGATTGAACGATCTGTTCACAACTTTGTTTTGTAATTTAATGATTCGGGTCTAAATATAGTATTTATCCCATAGTTTTGACTTCGTTCCATATAAATGAAACTAAACTGTAATGGCCATGTGCTCATAGGAAGTTATCATGTGTTCAAAGGTTAAATTACGCTTCAGTTTCAGTTCAGTTTCAGCCTCCTAACTAAACCTACGGTAAATGGGAATTTTCCACTTTATCATGTTATGAAATCGTATTAAAATTACCCATTAATGAAATCGTGCTTTAATTATGTCTTCAATTCTCCGTATATTCTAAGGCGGCCACGTGGTCACCATGCGGTCCTTTCTCCACACAACAATTCAGAGGACTTTAGACTATAAGCAAGTCGTTAACGCCATCTTTTGGAAACCTAAGAAAATCAGCGCGAGTGGACCACTTCATTTTCACAGATGGGTGAGGAAACCAGTTACATTATTCTAATCCCGTCTTTTTCTCATAATTTAAAATGATGAGTCTCTTGGGATATCTGAATTCAGCTTCAATAGGAAATGAGAGTTTCATGTGAAGGAAAAATGACCCAATATTCGAAGTAAGGGAAGACGATAAAAATCAACTTGCCTACAGTCCTCCCCCAGAGCGAAAATGCCACCGCCCGTCATAGACGATATGAAGATTCAGGCATACCAACAAAATGCCACTCAGCATCGTATTTTGGACAAGAACATAGCATTTCTGAGCATAAAATGATTGAATCGAAAGTGATTTACTTCAATTAGAGTTTCTTAAACTTACTACAGACTGCGTGAATTAACAAACTGCCTTTAATTCATCTGCTTTAAAACCTAAGATAGATTGGCAGCTCCGAAAATCCAGGCATCCCAACAGAAAGAAATTCAACTGTCGTATTTTGGAGAGAATGCTGTAGTTCTGAGCGTAAAATAATGCTATTAAGGTTTATTTATACCATATTCGGGTTTCTAACTTAACTGGAGTTCACTTGAAATAATAAATTATCTTTAGTTAATGAATTTTAAAAGCATGATACAGATTGGCAGTTCCGACAACCCTGCAGTTCCCTTTCATGGAAGTCAAAATCTCAGGCCAAATATCTACGGGAAACAATTGCATCGTTTATCTTTAGAGTTCAGTAGGAAATGATACGAAAATAAAAAAAACATGGAGTGGCTTTGTTTACATACATAATATCCTCCAAGAATAACAGACTGTATTGTTAATATGGCAAATATTTTCCTTCTATTCATCGAAAAGGACGACCACGAATTCAGATATTTCCTCATCTTAAGAGCTGAAAATGTGCAGGATTATACAGATGTTATTATGTCAGTCATTGTCTATTAAATTTTTGCTTGCATGCTTCTTCATGCATTCGTTCTAAAGACGATTATCATTGTTGACTGGATATACATTTCTTAGTATAATTATTTAAAAAAAAAATATTAAACATTCTATTATCGTGAATCACAGTCACGGTTTGATTACAGTGTTATGCTTATACAGTGGCAAAGACAGTACTGATGTTGTCTTAGTTTCATGACAAATATATATATATATATATATATATATATATATATATATATATATATATATATATATATATATATATATATATTGTGTGTGTGTGTATAGCGCCATCTGATGGCACCATCTTGAACGAGGCTGATAATCCTCTCAGAGAGACGCATCGCGGGGGTCGTCACAATATAAGGGCCACAGGGGCATTTTGGGATATGTCGTAGGAACCAATCGTCCGCCATAGTTTTCTTAAGGGCGTCGTGTACAGGTAGAGCCGGGTTGTTCTTCATCAAAACCCACTTTTATTTCTTCTAACCTTAAATGCAAAGATTTCAATATCAGAGCAGTTGGAGGAGTGGACCATTCCTCGACGACCTTTGAATTTCCTTATCCGTTTGATAGTTAGAATGACCGTCATTAATGAAGATCACCTGAGTGACCCTGTCGAGACCTTTATTTGTGGAGTGCCATAAAGAGCAGTGTGAAAGAAGGAGTCCTTTCAAACAAAAGCAATTATGGCACTGAGCTTCAGTCCTTCAGGAAACTCACTCACTCACTTCGACCGTGAAGGCAGAGGCTCCAGTGAGAGACCTTCGTTGACGCTTCCGTCTCCAAATGCCCCAAATTTGCGAGACGAGGATGTCGAGGACCGGAAGTTGTTTTCCGTCTGTGCATAAGGCCAGCGTCTTCATCTCGACAAACAGCAGCCTTGTTATAATTCGGTACATCTCAGAATTTGTTGAGGCCGTCGTGTGATGAACTGCACCAAAACATTATCGGATATTTTTTACTTTTCCTGAGTTTTTATATGATTTTCTAAGTTTATCTTATTAAATTGAAAGCGTTCCTGAATGTGTCTATTCCCTTGCTTTGATGAAATGAATGTGAGACAATTATTACCTGAACTTTCCACTATAGAGAAAGGAATTTTTGAAAAAAAGAAAAACTTTATTATAAATCAAGTTGTGTGGACGCATCCGTTATTTATAATAATAATAATAATAATAATAATAATAATAATAATAATAATAATAATAATAATAATAATAATAATAATAATAATAATTTGGCAGAAGACCCTCCCACATACTTGTCTCATTGAATGCAATCGCTCCCTTTGCACCTTTTACTTCAAAATGAGTCTTTCCAATGTCTTACGACCTCAGTCTCTGGGGGACTGGCCTTGCATGGTACAGGTTTAGACGGCCTTGTATCACACAACGGCAGCCCATAAGTGAGGCAAAGGTGTCATCAGAATGAGCAGGATGACTGAGGTCTCGCCATCTTTTGCTCTGAACAAATATATGCAGAAAACAAATACATACAATTTACATCACTTTTTTTTGCGAGGGGGTTGCTGGGGAATCCTATGAAAATTAATTCATAAGTAGAAGGAATGATCTATCATTATTTACGTACTTAATATCCTACAAGATTAACAAACCATATAGTTAGTGCTTAAGATACAATCACCATAAACAGATCAAATGCAGATTCTTCCTAAACTCATCTGCTGTTGGAACTGACGACTAATTCATCGTCATTTTATGATACCAGACCATCTGAAAAGTATTAGGCAGTGCATGAGGAAGGAAGGAAGGACTATTTTGGTAATAAAAACATGAATTGTCACACAGCGGTTGAAGTTAGCATCTGATGACAGAAACACATGTTAGAATTGTAAGTTTTATTTGAATAAAATTGCACCAAAATTAAAACATTTTGAACTTGAAAGTAACTCTAACTCAGTATTAATTTCATTCTGAAAGGTTTCATTGATATTATTGACGGGAAACTTTCTTTTTATTCTCCATAATTACTGAGAATTACCGTTCGTTAGCCTGACACCATTAGAGGATTAAGACGTAACTGCTTTGATAATGGGAGCCTAATGGTATAAATCAGCAATATTCTGCAAATGCAATGTAATGTATACTCGTCATTGGCGGGTCAATAAGCTGCATATTATCCAGTTTGAAAGGAGAATCAATTTGGCTCACGAAAAAATCCTTAGGCTATATCTTTGCTTTCTGACGAATCTTGATCCGATTACAACATTGCCTTATTGCAAGGAAATTGCGATATATTGCAATTTCGTATCCATAATAATTATCCATTCTGAAGGAAAAGTTGATTGTTCGATGAAAAATCCTTAGTCTAAATCCTTGCCAATTTTTCCTGTCTTGCAATGTTGCTGTATTGGAAGGGCATTGCAATATATAGGAATTTCTGTTGCATATTCGTGATTAGAAGGCCAAAATACTGCATTTTGTCAACCTTGAAGCAAAAGTTTCTTTGCAAAGAGAAATAGTCCCAAGGCTATATACAGTCTTGCCATTTTGCCGAATTCTCCCTTCATGGAAACATTCCTTATTGCAAGTTAATTGCAATATATTGCAACTTTCTATGCATAGGGGAACGTTAGACTGCATTTTACTCCGAAAAGGAATAGTTGGTTTGCTCCTAGAAAACATCATAATAAGGTTGCTACTTTGCATATTTTGTGTTGCTTGCAACATTGCCATATTGCAAGGATATTGAGACATATTACAAACTTCCATGCATATTCGCCATCAGAAGATAATTAATTTTTTCATTTTACCTGGTTTGAAGGAAAAGTCGCTGAGGCCCCTAAAAAATTAACAATGGCTACAGCCTTGATATTTTGATGAATTTTGCCGGATCTGCAATATTGCGATAATGCAAGAAAATTGCAATATACTGTAATTTCGACTCCATTTTGCTTTCCCTCTCTTTAGTCTGAATCAAAATGTTTCGTTCCCCAAAAACACCCTCATTGTCTTGCTATTTTGAATGTTATGAGTTTGCTTGCAACCTTCCGGTATTGCAAGCAAATTGCAATATACTGAGATTTTGAATGCACATTTTTCATGAGAGTCCCAGTAGACTACCTTCTATTCAGTTCGAAGCTTCAAAAGTTGGTTTTGAACTCCCAAAATCCAATAGACATTTTATGCAATTTCGAGTAAGTTTTTATATTCCTTGAAATCAATATAAGGCTCTGGACCTGTTATTCTCAATCATTTATGTTTTCCTGCTACACTGAAGTATTGCAAACCTATTTTAATAAAAGCGAATTATGCATGCATGCATGCAAGCCATTTAAGGCCAAGTGGTCTGCATTTTGTCCAATTTCAAAGTAAAGATGGTTTGCCCATAGAAAAAACTCCTGGGGCCATATCCCTGTTATGCTGACGAATTTTGTTTTGCTTTCAACATTGCTCTGTTGCCAGCAAATAGCGAAATATTGTCATTTTGAGCTCATTCTTCATTAGAAGCCCAATGGACATCATTTCATCGAGTTAGAAGGAAAGGTTGTTTCGCTACTTTATACTAATTTTGCAATAACTGCAACATTACCTTCAATTACTGCAACATTGCCTTATTACCCCTGCTATCATCATATTTCACACCGCACCTCCATCTGCAACATTGCACTGAGTGTGGGTACCTCTTGCTTTTTATAAGAGCCTTCTGAGAAATTAAGTCTGAAATAAAACTATTATGTTATTTTCACTGCCTCCTTTTGTAAAGCAACGATATGGGTAAACATATCGGAGGTATTCATTTGTCTTGATTCAGTTTCATGTGCATGAAAATATACTGTACTGTTCATGTGATCATAGGAAGTTATCATGTGTTCCAAGGCTATATTACGTTTCCGTATGAGTTCATTTTTCGCTTCCTGTCTAAGGAGACGATAACTGGCACTTTTCCATTCATTATCAGATGAAATTGTATCAAAATTATTAATGAAATCGTAATTTAGTTTGGTCTTTAATTCTCCGCATACTCTAAGGCGGCCACGTGGTCACCATGCGGTCCTCCTCCACCAAAAAATTTGCAGCAATTTCGACTATAAGCAAGTCGTTATCGCCATCTGTTGGCCACCTTAGAAAATCTGCGCAAATGAACAACTGCCTCTTCAAAGATGGGACTGAAAACTAGCTATATTATGTTTAGTACAAACTTTCCCTCATTACTCAAGATGTTAATTGCTTTGAGATAACAAAATACAACATCAATTGGAAATAAATAGTTCATAAAAAGGAAAAATGACGCTAAAATTATCACCCACAGCGAAAATGACATCGCAAGTTATAGACAATATGAAGATCCAGGCATACCAACATTACCAGATTTAACACCGTATTTTGGACACGAATACTAAAGCTCTGAGCATAAAATAATAGAATAAAAAGTTATTTACTTTAAATTTATGTTTCCGAACTTACTACAGACTACCTTAAATAATAATCGATCTTTAATTAATCACCTTTAAAAGCTGTACCGATTGGCAGTTCCGACAACTCTGCTGTTACTGTTCTCAGACGTAAAGGTCTCGCCATCTTTTACTGTGAACAAATACATGCAGGAAACAAATACATACAATTTACATTACTATTTTTTGCGAGGGGTGTGCTGGGGAATCCTCTGAAAATAAACTCATGAGTAGAAGGAATGACTTAAAATTATTTACGTACTCAATACCCTTCAATATTAACAAACCATATAGTTGGTGTTTTAGATATATTCCTAAACTTATCATAAACAGATCAAATACAGATTCCTCTTCCACTCATCTATTGAAATTGATGACTAATTCATCATCATTTTATGACACCAGAACACCTGAAAAGTATTAGGCAATGCATAAGGAAGGAAGGACTATTTTGGTACTAAAAACCTGAATTGTCACAGACCGGTTGAAGATAGTATGATGACAGAAACATATGTTGGAATGGTATATCTCATTTTAGCCAAATTACTCAAAAATGAAAAAAGAAACATACTTAGCTTGAAGATAGCTATAACTCCACAATAATTTCATTCTGAAAGAATTCATCGATAATATTGACGGCAAACTTTCTTTTTATCCTCTATAATTACTGAGAATTACCACTCATTAATTTCACACTGTTTTAGAGGATTAAAGCATAACTACTTTCATAATGGGAGTCTAATGGTATGATTATTAATTGTGGGTTATCTGGCGTCACAACTGCCAAGGTCACTGACGCCAGCCTTATTCATACCATTATTCTACAATTGCAATGTATACTTTTCATTGGCGGCCCAATTAGCTGCATTTTATCCAGTTTGAAAGGAATATCAATTTGGCTTACGAAAAAAAATCCTTCGGCTATAGCTTTGCTTTCTGACGAATCTTGGTTTGATTGCAACATTACCTTATTGCAAGGAAATTGCGATATATTGCAATTTCGCAGGCATATTAATGATCCAGTCTCAAGGAAATGTTGGTCTTTTAGACGAAAAAATCTTTAGTCTATATCCTACCCATTCTTGCGAATTTTGCCTGGCTTGCAACATTGCCAAATTGCAAGGGCTTTGCAATATATAGGAATCTGTTGCATATTCGTGATTAGAAGGTCAATATACTACTGCATTTTATCAAGCTTGAAGCAAAAGTTTCTTTGCCAAGAGGAAAAGTCCCTAGGATAGCCTTGCCATTTTGGCGAATTTTCCCTTGCTGGAAACACTCCTTATTGCAAGGACATTGCAATATATTGCAACTTCCCATGCATAGAACATTAGACTACATTTTATTCCAAAAAGGAATAGTTGGTTTGTTCCCAGAAAACATCATAATAAGCTTGTTACTTTGCATATTTTGTATTGCTTGCAACATTGCCACATTGCATGGATATTGCAACATACTGCAAACGTCCATGCATATTCGTCATTAGAAAAACTCATTTGTATTTTGTCTAGTTTTAAGGAAGAATCGTTGTACCCCTTCAAAAAATTGCCAAAGGCTCCAGTCTTGGTATTTTGATGACTTTTGCCGGACCTGCAACATTGCAATAATGCAAGACATTTGCAATATACTACAATTTCGACTGCATTTTCGGCATGACAGACCGATGGATTTCTCTTTCTTTAATTTGAAGCAAAACCTGGTTCCTTTCCCAAAAATATCCTGTTGACCTTGCTATTTTGTGTGCCATGAGTTTGTTTGCAACCTTGATGTATTGCAAGCGAATTACAATGTATTGTGATTTCGAACGTATCAGAGTCTCAGTAGACTTCCTTTTATTCAGTTTAAAGCTTTAAAAGTTAGTTTGGACCTTCTAAGATCCAATTCACTGCATTTTATCCAATTTCAAATTAAAGCTATTTTGCTCCCAGAAAAAAATCCTAGAGCTATATTTCCCTGCTAAGTTGACGAGTATTCCCTTGCTTTCGACATTGTCGTATTGTAAGAAAATTGCAAAATATTGCAGCTTCTACAAATCGGTCATTGAAAGCCCAATGATCAACATTTTGTCCAGTTAGAAGGAAAGACTTTCGCTAATTTCGACGAATCTTGCATTCATTGCAACATTACTGTGTTGACACTATTATTATCATGTTGCACACTGCACCTTCGTCAGGGACATTGCAATGAGTGTGGATATTTATTGTCCTTTATGTTAGCCTTCTGTAAAAGTAATTCTGGAATCAAATGATTGCATGACCTGTTCATGGTTTTCCTTTGTAATTTAATGACTCGGGTCTAAATATAGTATTTGTCCAATTGTCTTAACTTCGTTCCATATAAATAAAACTAAACTGTAATGGTCATAGGAACTTATCATTTGATCAAAGGTTAAATTACGCTTCAGTTTGAGTTCAGTTTCAGCCTCCTAACTAAACCTACGATAATTAGGAATTTTCCACTAACCATGTTATGAAATCGTATAAAAATTACCCATTAATGAAATCGTGCTTTAATTATGTCTTCAATTCTCCGTATACTCTAAGGCGGCCACGTGGTCACCATGCGCTCCTTTCTCCACACAACAATTTAGAGGATTTTAGACTATAAGCAAGTCGTTAACGCCATCTTTTGGACACCTAAGAAAATCAGCGCGAGTGGACCACTGCATTTTCACAGATGGGTGAGGAAACCAGTTAGATTATTCTTATTCCCATCTTTTTCTCATAATTTAAAAAGATGAGTCTCTTGCAATATCTGAATTCAGCTTCAGTTGGAAATGAGAGTTTCATGTAAAGGAAAAATGACCCAAAATTCGAGGCAAGGGAAGACGATAAAAATCAACTTGCCTACAGTCCTCCCCCAGAGCGAAAATGTCACCGCCCGTCATAGACGATATGAAGATTCAAGCATACCAACAAAATGACACGCAACATCGTATTTTGGACAAGAATATTGCAGTTCTGAGCATGAAGTGATTGAATCATAAGTGATTTACTTAAATTAGAGTTTCTCAAACTTACTACAGACTGCGTGAATTATCAAACTGCCTTTAATTCATCTGCTTCAAAGCCTAATATAGATTGGCAGCTCCGGAAATCCACGAATCCCAACAGAAAGAAATTCAACATATCGTATTTTATAGAGAGTGTTGTAGTTCTTAGCGTAAAATAATGTTATTAGGGCTTGTTTATACCATATTCGGGTTTCTCACTTAACTGGAGTTCACTTGAAATAATAAATTATCTTTAGTTCATGAATTTTCAAAGCATGATACAGATTGGCAGTTCCGACAACCCTGCAGTTCCCTTGCATGGAGGTCAAAATCTCAGGCCAAATATCTACGGGAAACAATTGCATCGTTTCTTTTTAGATTTCAGGAGGAAATTATACGAAAATAAACATAAGTATGATGTGGGTTTGTTTACATACATAATATCCTCCAAGAATAACAGTTTGTATTGTGAATATGTCAAATATTTTCCTTACACTTATCGAAGAGGACGAGCACGAATTATGATATTTCCTCAACTTAAGAGCTGAAAATGTGCAGGATTATACAGATGTTATTATGTCAGTCATGGTCTATTAAATTTTTGCTTGCATGCTTCTTCATGCATTCGTTCTAAAGGCGATTATCATTGTTGACTGGATATACATTTCATAGTATAATTATTTTTAAAAAAATATTAAACATTCTATTATCGTGAATCACAGTCATGGTTTCGTTACAGTGTTATGCTTATACAGTGGCAATGACAGTACTGATGTTGTCTTAGTTTCATGACAAATATATATGTGTATATGTATATATATATATATATATATATATATATATATATATATATATGTATGTATGTAAAGGCCATTTCTGAGCCTATACTTGATTTAAGTCTCTGTTTTATGAACAGAGGTTTGATCTCGCTTATCCCGAGACATTGTGTGATAGCAGTAACGTGAGCTACTTCATCAGTTGTATCTTTCCCTAACTAAAATCTGAGGACTACTGGAATGAGATACTAAGTACAAAACTAAAACCCTTTATTGACAAAAATCAACGAAAAATAACTTCTTAAAAATTACGAAGAATGAAATCCAATGTTTCACATAACTATCAGAAAATCTTCTAAGGAAATAATGCTCCAAAATCATAAACCCCCAATTACAGAAAATAACTCATCTGTCAAAACATGAACACGTCAATCAATTAAAACAAGTCATCTCAAATGTCATACCACTCTCATCCTCGTAGGAGGGAGAGAGGAAAAAGGAATAGGAATGGAGTGGAACAGAAATACCTGTGAAAAAACAAACGTCACATTAAAAATCATAAAATGTAAAAAATTGCAGAAATACATCTTCCACTGTCACAGGAGATACCGTGTGTTCACAGTTCTGAAAACAAAGTCTAAAAACGTATATGAATTCTTACTCACTCCACAAGTCCTCTGGGACAGTCTCCATGTGAAAAATCACTCACATCTTCAGACACACATGAATCGGATCTCACAAGTCCAATTCGAACAACGGTTCCTCCCATTATATTCATTATGTAACGCACGAACGAACGTACTTTTGTATGACATCATTCGAGGTCAAAGTTCGGCCAGACACGCCTCTGTATTTCAAGGCGTCACGAAGTACAAGTACACACCATACATTATTAAGAAGCATCCTTCAAAAACCGGATTTTGTAACTGGTTCAGCTTCTAGAACGTTCTTTGCTGAAAACGCATTTTCCAGCCCGTGTCTTGTCACCAAGGTGGTTTTCTTCGACCCTTGTGGTATGCGAATGTTTCAGCAGTTTCCTATATGCTGCGTACAGTGAAAATGGACCCTGCGAATAGCTGACCCAACTTTTCAAAGGTCACCTTCGCGAGCCTTTACACATATTATATATTGTATATATATACATGTGTGTCTGTGTGTGTATAGCGCCATCTGATGACACCTTCTTGAACGAGGCTGATAATCCTCTCAGAGAGACGCATCGTGGGGGTCGTCACAATATAAGGGCCTCAGGGGCATTTTGGGACATGTCATAAGAACCAATCGTCCGCCATAGTTTTCCTAAGGGCGTCGTATACAGGTAGGGTCGGGTTGTTCTTCATCAAAAGGCTAAACCCACTTTTATTTCTTCTAATCTTAAATGCAAAGATTTCAATATCAGAGCAGTTAGAGGAGTGGACCATTCCTCGACGATCTTTGAATTTCCTTATCCGTTTGATAGTTAGAACGACCGTCATTAACGATTAACACCTGGGTGACCTTGTCGAGACCTTTATTTGTGGAGTGCCATAAAGAGCAGTGTGAAAGAAGGAGCCCTTTCAACAAAAGCAGTTATGGCACTGAACTTCAATCCTTCAGGAAACTCACTCACTCACTCCGACCGTGAAGGCAGAGGCTCCAGTGAGAGACCTTCGTTGACGCTTCCGTCTCCAAATGCCCCAAATTTGCGAGACGAGGATGTCGAGGACCGGAAGTTGTTTTCCGTCTGTGCATAAGGCCAGCGTCTTCATCTCGACAAACAGCAGCCTTGTTATAATTCGGTACATCTCAGAATTTGTTGAGGCCGTCGTGTGATGAACTATAGCAAAGCATTGTCGGCTATATTTGACTTTTCCTGAGCTTTTATATAATTTTCTAAGTTTATCTTATTAAATTGAAGACGTTCCTGAATGTGTCTATTCCCTTGCTTTGATGAAATGAATGTGAGACAATTATTACCTGACCTTTCCACTATAGAGAAGGGAATTATCAGAAAAACAGAGACACTTTATTACAAATTAAGTTGTGTGGAATAATAATAATAATAATAATAATAATAATAATAATAATAATAATAATAATAATAATAATAATAATAATAATAATAATAATGAGAAAAGTGATAGACTCCTAAGGTGGCAGGATGCAACCCGGAATCCCACACTATAAAAAGCACCCAGACGAATAGGATGACTGTGATAGACAAAAAAAAATAAATAAATAAATACAAAATAAATAAATAATAATAATAATTTGGCAGAAGACCCTCCCACAGACTTGTCTCATTAAATGCAATCGCTTCCTTTGCGGCGTTTACTTCAAAATGGGTCTTTTCAATGTCCTATGACCTCAGTCTCTGGGGGACTGGCCTTGCAAGTTCTGTCCTTTAGGTAAGTCTGTCGTTCTCTAGGACACAAAGTACGAATTGGTACAAAAAATTCGGGTAGATATTTTGCCATTATGATTTTGATATTGTGATTATTTCCGTTATTTGTTCAGTGCTAAATTACATTGGTGCTGCCTGGATGCCACAGGTTTAGACGGCCTTGTACCACACAACGGCAGCCCATAAGTGACGCAATGGTGTCATCAAAATGAGCAGGATGACTGATGTGGACCTCCGGGCTCGGAGCAGCAACATCTGTATCTCCTGGAGGAGGCTTCAGTCAGACGGTGCCCTTTGCTCATAAATTTAGGGCTTCATGACCTAATATCTCCTGGAGAAGGCTTCAGTCAGCTTGTAGCCTTTGCTCAGTCGAATTGCTGGAGGTCGTCGGGTCTCAGGGACTGTGTCTAGTCGGTGTTCGTAGCGTCATTGGCAGAAAGATTCTCTCCTGCTTGAGTAGAGGGATGGTTTCATTATTATTATTATTATTATTATTATTATTATTATTATTATTATTATTATTGTCAAGAGCTGAACAGCCTTCAATAACCCGACCAAAGAAGGCATCCCAGTAGGTAAAGCCCAATGGGGCATTGCCTTCCTCAGGAAATACCCCAAGCAAGAAGCCCCGAGGGAGTTCCCTGCCTGGAGGAAAATCAGCTCTGACCAACTGACCTATCACAGACTCTGATGACCCCTGACAGCATGTGACGTCACTCACGACCCTCCGGTCATCTGACCTCAGACAGACTTTTCCTGAACCCTGATCTTCACGTTCTGCTGACCTTCTTTGTTCTTCTTACCCCGCACTAAGGGCAGACCCAGACTTCTCCTGTTCATGAAGTTCTTATTTATCATTCTTATTGACATATTTAATTTTATCATTTCGAAATATCTAGTTTTTTTCATGAAACTTTCCCTTTATCTTATTCGTTATTTTTCTGTATTATCACTGTAAACTCTGCTTTATTCTTTTCTTAATTCAGTCATTTGTTACCTTCATCATCTCCTTAGGTTTAGTGAATGAATTGTCTTTCCATTTCCATCAACTTCCCTTTCAACTTCATTTCTTTATCAATTTTTCTTTCGGGTTTTGTTTGAATGAACGACACTAGATTCTCTGGAAGCTTGAATTACAAGTCAGTGGCCCCTTTGGTGGCCTAGTTCCATAGGAATAGGTTTCATCTACTGAATAATAATAATAATAATAATAATAATAATAATAATAATAATAATAATAATAATAATAATAATAATAATAATAGGTTTTGTTAAACAAAATGGTAGTTTCAACAGCATTTATTTTATATAGTAAACGCTCAATTCGTCTTATCAGTTGCTTTTCTTGCGCTGGAATGGTTGCAAGCAACTGACCGATATTCATTTCCGGTGGTTTAGTGATGTGTAGGTCAATTGCTTGCAATTGCTTCCAGCGCAAGAAAAGCAGTTGATAAGACGAATTGAGCGTTTACTATATAAAATAAACGCTGTTGAAACTGCCATTTTGTTTAACAAAACCTGTATTAAAGAAGGTCTTTTTTCCTAATAATAATAATAATAATAATAATAATAATAATAATAATAATAATAATAATAATAATAATCAAAAATGAAAATTATGATATATTTGGAGTGTGGTGATCAATTTCGAGGTCAAATAACTGGCGAAATTTTAATCGTATCGGCCCATGACCCCTGTAGGAGGTATTGCCGTCAGAGCAATTCATGTGGTGCACTGTAGGCATTACTAAAAGGTGTCTGCAGCTTCCCTTCGACCCATAGCTACATCCACTAATCTTTTTAGCCTTTTACTTTACCTCCATTCAGCCTTCCTTCCTTCAATCTCGCTGTTCAACCTCTCTAACTATTAGATCCCTTTATTTCATCTCCTTAATTTTCTGGATCGTTTTATTTAGCTGTCCAACCCCTCCAACTCCTCCCTCTGTTCACTGTCTTGAGCGTTGAATGGCTGGAAGTGGCCCCACCCCACCCCCCCACCCCCCAGTGCTTGGCTTCGTAGCTGAATATTTCATAAATGAAACCAAATCATATTTGTTCGTGGACATTCGCTAAAATCGAATAATGTTGTCTCATTATAATATTGTCTCATTATAATTAATTTATATAATGTAAGTCGAGAACATCATTCTTCTTATTTAGATTTTTCAAAGCGATGATATCACTAAATAAAAGAAATATATAAGTATGTATAGATGCGTGTGTGTGCGTGTATAACTACCTCGTGTATATATATATATATATATAAATATATATATATATATATATATATATATATATATATATATATATATCTTCTTCTTCTTTTTATTCCCATTTTTGTATGGGGTAAGCACGATGCCTTCTTTTGAAGGACTTTTTGATTTGGCTTTGGGGTAGACCTGTGGTCTCGATCGGCTGCCCTGCCTGACATCGCTTAGACCCCGGTACGTATGTTTCATGTATCATACCAGACCCAACGCCCTTTCTCCCCAGCAGCGAGAAGTTATTGCGCGGGTATGGCGAGAGTTCGAGACGTGTGAGATGTTTGTTATGTTTTTTTAGAAGGTGTTGTAGTGGCTTTGTTTTGTGTGTGTATTTAGTCTGTAACATCCATTTGCTTTTTAAGCAAACCTATCCGTTGATTACATATATAATCCCGGGATGTCTACACGGATGGCAAAGTGTCTGCCTCTCTGATCAGCCGGCTTGCGGGATTGAACCCGCGCCACAGACCTCTACGAAGTCCGAAGCTGCTGCTGTAACCGACTGAGCCATCGAGGCTCTATATATATATATATATATATATATATATATATATATATATATATATATATATATATATATATATATATATATATATGTATGTATATATATATATTATATATATATATGTATATATATACATATACATATATATATATATATATATATATATATATATATATATATATATATATATATATATATATATATATATATATTGAACAGCCAATCACAACTAGCTGCAATGACATCGGTTGTGAATATTTACATAGAACAAAATTAACGTTCAGGAGAACAACAACCATTAAAACATTACATTAACATAACCTTGAAACATTAAGTTAATCAAATCACTGACAACGCTTTTCATTTTCACAGGAATCTCACGGAAACAAGAGCCCGTGCTGTGCAAAGCTCAGATGAATCTCGCAAGAGCATCATAAAAAAATGCTTCAGTCTCAGGAAATCTGGTTGATTCACTTCCAGATCAACTCAAAAAGCCTGATTTTCGGCTTCATTCAAGTAAGTGGTCCATTTTTTTTATAAGTGTCTTTCGTCATCAATCAGGTCTCTCTTCTCTGATCTAAGGAACTGCTCGACCTCGCTTGCTCACTAGGAAACCATTTTTTACAAAGTCTAGACGTTTCATGTTGTCGATGGTTTGTTTCTTATTTGTATTGACCTCTCTCTCTCTCTCTCTCTCTCTCTCTCTCTCTCTCTCTCTCTCTCTCTCTCTCTCTCTCTATATATATATATATATATATATATATATATATATATATATATATATATATATATATATATATATATATATATATATATATATATATATATATTATATATATATACATATATTTCTGACTGACATCAGGATCGAACCCAGGTCTTTCAATTGAAAGACGAGACCACTGCCAGCCAAGCCACGCAGCGGTCTCATCTTGCAATTGAAAGACCTGGGTTCGATCCTGATGTGAGGCAGAAATTTATCTTCTGTTATTCCACAGGTAATTGTGTATTGATTATTCCTATATACATATATATATATATATATATATATATATATATATATATATATATATATATATATATATATATATATACATACACATTTATATACGCAAAATTTATTTAGTCTTAGCACATAGTCAAAGAGACACATTTAAAGCCCATAAATCATTCAGACCTTAACCATTCTGTTCATATTTAAATTTCCCTCGATGGTACTGCTTTCATTGATGCTTCTTACTCTATGCAAACGCTTAGACAAAATCACATACTATCTTAATCGTCATCTACATCGCTGTCCAAGTTTTCACAGTCATTCTACCCATCCAGACCTTTACCTGGACTGACTAAGACTGGCCACTTTTTGCGAGGTCCAATATTTTCCCAGCTGACTTCATGTCCGGAGATGCGCTACCGGTGTGGTGAGTTACTCTCTCTCTCTCTCTCTCTCTCTCTCTCTCTCTCTCTCTCTCTCTCTCTCTCTCTCTCTCTCTCTCTCTCTCCCCCAAGCAAGCAGGTAGGGGGTTTGTTTACTTTTGAAGCATGTTTGTCCGTATAATTTGGGGAATATCCTTCTTACTTAATAGGAGCCAGGAATATTAACTAAATCGTTGTTTTTTTTTCAATTCCCCCTTATGGGTAGAAGTAAGACTGAAATGGAAGTTTGCTGTTATCATAAATATTTTATTAATCCAACAAGATACTCTCGTAGATAATTGTTTGTGTAGAGTTATAGACAACAGTCTTTATATATAAATTATATATATATATATATATATATATATATATATATATATATATATATATATATATATATCTATATATATATATGTATAAATTCAATTTCAATAACCAGGTGAATAGCTAAAATCATACGTAGTCATTCATACATACAATTATGAATGCAGGAGGAGAAATAACTCAGTGAATGAAAGGCTATTGACCCTGGGTATATTTTTTAAAAACCTTACTTCAGGACCAGTAAAATAAATCAGTTATCAAAGTCGACATTTTCCACCACAGACAAATATATTTATTTCCTCAACACCAGAAACTGACAGCCACTCCAGACGACATTCAACATGTCTTGTACCTTTCCATAAACAAGTAGGCTATAATCCAATTGGTACATTGCCTCAGGTAATTATATGTATCTCCTCAATGGACCTTTCTACGAACAAGTATAATCCAATTGATACATTACCTTATTTAGTTTATTTATTTATGCATCTCCTCAATGGTTACTTACGGTCATTTTTACAGTATATTGTATACTGAGGTCACATAAATAGACGCGCCCACTAATTTTCGGTTGCGGATCTTGCTAAAGAGATGATATTCTTTTGTCCCAGAGAATAAACAGGTAAGTGATGGGATTAGTTTATTTATTTATTTATCTATCTGTTTATTCATTTATTTATTTATTTATCTATTTATTTATTGGTAGGGTTAATGAACAGAAATAAATATATTATTCTAGTCAAGGCGTCGCAAAAAATATTTCAATCTATTTATTTACAGAGAATGTTGGCAGGTGTTAGAAAATACCTATACCCTCTCTCTCTCTCTCTCTCTCTCTCTCTCTCTCTCTCTCTCTCTCTGAATATCAATGAAGCTCTGCAGATTGCTAAAGTTATTAATTTAATAATAATGTTCATATGTTTGATGGGTCCGTATTCACGGTTTAGGCAATGTATTGAATTTTGTGTATGGAAAAACTGGAAATGAATTATTTTCCATCAAAATTGACTCATGAAAGCAACATTGCAATATATTGCAACTGGGTCCTAGCAGACTCCTCCTCCAGTTGTGTAAAATGCAGTATTTTATGTCTAATCATGCACAGGATTGCGAAATTGAAAATTGCTATCAGTGCAGACTATGCCAAAACTAAAGGTGACAGTTTAAATTTTTTTTTATTACCTCTCTTATAGATTACTTATCTCTGTATTTCTTATTTAAAATTGGGATGCTTCCCCTGTTGGATCCCTTGGCTTTGTAGCATTCTGCTCTGCCAACTAACCCTTTCAGTCAAAAGGCCTCTGTAAGGTCTCTCTAAGAGCCAGAGTTTTCAATAGCAATATTATGCTTTGTACGTTGTCTGTGAAGTTATTATTCATGCTACGACGCTCATTCTGGTGTCATTGGAAAGCGGAATGAGTGTACTTTATTCTGGTATATTCAAAAGAGGTATGTAAGCAAAATTTAATAATGTCAGGATGAGTTAAAATCGTCAAAAATATAACTGTCTCAGCATCTTAAGCCACTCCGGAGCTACTTTCCGTATGATGCACGATCAGGTTTGCAGCCTAACCAACTCCTTCATGTATAAAAGATTATGCACTAAACATTTTTGTTTTAATGAAATTACTATTGCCTAATAAACCTCTGTATACCAATTTAATTGCCTTCAAAAACGGCTCTTCTAATGCTTTCCTTTTCGTCTGAAATGATCTCGAAAAACGAGCAGCCTCACAAACCCATTGTAAAATTAATCTTGGACAAAAGCTGTCAACAGAATCTTGCAAATCCAAGATGGGAGATGATTGAGCTCTCTACGTCTCCCGAATGAATCATTTTGCATCGTGGCCTTTACATTATTATTATTATTATTATTATTATTATTATTATTATTATTATTATTATTATTATTATTATTATCAGAAGTAGTGGTAGTAGTAGTATTATTATGTGATATCACTTAAACAGAACACTAAAAAATTTGGTATATTTGGTAAGCAATACCCTACTCTATGCCTACCAAAATAAAACTGAAAATTTCTTAAACGTTATAAACTATCTAATAAACATTAATAAAACTATCCTAACTCGAATTACTGACATTGCAAGCTTGAAATTATCTGCATACATCTCAGCTAGCTTTCACGAACGCAATATATCCAATGAAACGTCTGATATTCATTATCATTTATATTTATTCATTTTTTTTTTAAAAAAGGGCGAACCTCACACGAGACTAGGCCATTTGATAGTTCGGAAACTAGCATTTTCCAATTAAAATACTGGTGCCTCGTTTTCCCCCCAAGTACCGAAGGGCCTCAGGTGACTGTGACGTATGCAAAATCAGCACTCGAAACTGGATTGGACCGGATTTAATTTCAGAATCGTGGACTACAGACGCCATCTATTGATTGCCCCAAGCAAAGCGGTGTTCAAGCAGGAAACTGTTGTGCTTTTGATAGCGAGGCAAGATGGAAATTGTCGAATAAGTGCTTGCAATGAATGTATTCAAAAATAAAGATTCTATTCAGTTATTTATGCCTCTTGATGCCTAGCAAAGAAGTGTTTGAAGCCAAATGCATGAAAATGTACGAGGGAATTCACGAATTGGGTTCTGGTAATACATACACTGCCCGGGACTGTTAGCCGGCGAAAAGATAGAATTACCAACAAAATATGATTATTCCACATATTATTGTAGTCTAAATTAGGGCAAAACTACAGGTACTTTATAGAGAGAAGGATCCATATTATTCTTCTTAGCTTCAATCTCTGCAAAACCTCACATAAAATATATTAATCTTTCGGTTCGCACTTTTAATTTTTTCAATGGTTTGTATGGCTGGCTACAGGGCTACAGGGTGTAGCTACAGGGTGTCAGCAATGCGATTCTTTTTAAGTTTTTTCCAGACTAAATGAGTCCAGAAAACCATCACTGGGTACGTTCAAATACCTCCTTCCATGATGCATTTGATAAAGGAACAAATTTCCGTGCATTAACGCATTTCATCTTGAAGATAATGGCCTGAATATGCCAGATTTTACATAGCTGATATCCTAAAAGAATGATAATTTGTCCAAGTTTCTCGTAACCTTCCACAAGGTTATGAAGATTGAATTATCTCCTAGAACTGTAATGAAGTCAGAATATCCTCTATATTAATATCATATAAAGAAAAGGTACAATAAAGAGGTCAGGAAATGCTTAAAATTATAGTGATACTGATATGGGTAACAGGATTACCAAGTGCAAATGTACTTTTAGAATTTTTGCATGGAGAAATTGGGCATAATTCCTATACAAAATGATGGGAATTACATCTGTTTATGATATAATATATCATTTCATTTGTATTATTTATATCCCCAGGGCTGCTTCTCGATTTCCTATAGCATCCAGGATTTTTAAGGTTGATAATTCCGAGTTACAAATTCTGATGTATTTCAACCTCAATTTTCGAATTTCGACGAATTTTAGCAAACTCGAAACATACTTTCAAACAGAAACAATTATTTTTATTGAATATACCTCCAAATTGGCAAAATTTCGATCAAAATAGAATTTAAAGGATTCACAAAGTTTGCTTCGAATAGTCCTTGATGTGTCACTAATGCCAACTTTTTAGACTTTTAAACGAGAGAATTTTCTTACTTTTTCACATGGTTTGCTAATTTTTGGATCGAAAATGACGAAGTATTCCTTACGAGAATCGTTGACCATCTTTCGTTCATTGATTTTCGTAAAGAATATCGTCATTTGACCTTAATTGCATGTTAAAGCCTCTATTAATGTTGGGAATCCTGCTTCCTCTCCGGACAAGGAGCAGCCATTGTTTGTTACCAGAACGAATTTCGTCCCTTTGCTGAAAACTTTTCACGTTCTTCAAAATGTTCCCTAATTAAGAATCAATTTTAGAAATATATAATACTTTTTACCATATTAGTTAAAATATATATTGATAAAGGATTTATTCGTGGTCTCGCTAAATAAATATATAATAGTTTTGTCTTCAAACAACCAAACTTCATCCAAAGATTGTCATAGCACTCAATAGATGTCTTTAGTGTACGATCTTGAGAAAACTTTACCTAATAAAAAATATCTTATATTTGCCATTACTAACACGCAATGCCTTTTATTTAGTATCACTAGCAAGCAGAAATCTTCTTTGTATTACTAGTAATGCCTTTCGTCATATAATGATATAAATATCTTTATCTTTATAATGATTTTAGTTGATTTATGAAATTTAAAAGCGAGGCAGAAGAGATTTCTATAGGAAACCATTTAAATAATTTTTACGTTTTCTACCCAGGTAGGAAAATTGTCTTTATAGAAAATGGTAATTCAGGATATTTGGATAACTATAGATATTATCTCTCTCTCTCTCTCTCTCTCTCTCTCTCTCTCTCTCTCTCTCTCTCTCTCTCTCTCTCTCTCTCTCTCTCTCTCTCTTTCTATTTGCCTATCTATCTCCCTCGCTCTTTATGCATAAAAGGATTTAAGTAGAGAGAGTATATGACAATTGTAACAATGAAAACTACTTTCTCTCTCTCTCTCTCTCTCTCTCTCTCTCTCTCTCTCTCTCTCTCTCTCTCTCTCTCTGTTTATTTGTCTATCTATATATCTCCCCCTCTGTCTGTGGATAAAATGATTTAAGTTGAGAGAATATAAAAAAATAACACTGAATCTCTCTCTCTCTCTCTCTCTCTCTCTCTCTCTCTCTCTCTCTCTCTCTCTCTCTCTCTCTGTTTATTTGTCTATTTATATATCTCCCTCTCTGCCTGTGGATAAAAGGATTTAAGTTGACATAATATAAAAAATAACACTGGATCTCTCTCTCTCTCTCTCTCTCTCTCTCTCTCTCTCTCTCTCTCTCTCTCTCTCTCTCTCTCTCTCTCTGTGTGTGTGTGTGTGTGTGTGTGTTTATTTGTCTATCTAAATATATCCCTCTCTGTCTGTGGATAAAAGGATTTAAGTTGAGAGAATAATAAAAAATAACACTGAATCTCTCTCTCTCTCTCTCTCTCTCTCTCTCTCTCTCTCTCTCTCTCTCTCTCTCTCTCTCTCTCTCTCTCTCTCTCTCTCTTTTACTTTCTAATTATGTTCCATAGTCGTAAATTTGTCCTGAAACTGTAATGTAAAATGTAAAGGCTTTGTTTTCAAATTCTGTTTTTGACATGAATTATTATACAAAGCTCATTTTGATATCTTCCATAAGCTGAGAAAGAAGCCAGGAAAGGTAGATTGCTCTCTGCTGCTGTAGTTTTGTAGTTTTGTAGTTCACGTGCTTGATTCCTGCTGTGTTGCTGATGTGGCTGTAGCTGTAAGGGCCTGTGTAGTTCCATAAGATCAGCATTTCATTGTGAAAGTCAGTCCATTTCTCAGGCAATCTGTGAGTGCATGAAGATGGTGTTTTATTATTCTTTACAGGTAAATTATTACAATTTTTCGTACGGGGTCAGTTCCTGGAGACTAGATGTCTGTCATTCTGCCATTCTCTCCTTCTTTCTCTCTTGAACTTCAGCTGGAAACTGTTATGGACAGTGTCAACAGACTATAACAAAACCAATGGGGTTCCAAAGAGAAATCAGCCCTCACAAAGAGAGAGACAGACAGACAGACAGACAGACAGACAGACAGACAGACAGACAGACAGACAGACAGACAGACAGACAGACAGACAGACAGAGAAGTTATAGGAAAAGGTGATAAATAAACATAAGGGAATAAAAAAATTAAACCGATACACCTGAAATTCAGGAGACATCAGCAAAGAAAGCAAGGAATGGATTTGCTCCTCGCTTAAATAGTTCATGATCAGAGGATTTCACAACTGCATTAGGCAAACTATTCCACACTTTAGTTGTAGCCAAGATAAAACTCCTATCAAACTGAGTGTTATTATTATTATTATTATTATTATTATTATTATTATTATTATTATTATTATTATTCAGAAGATGAACCTTATTCATAGGGAACTAGCCCACTATAAAGGCCATTGACTTAAAATTAAAGCTCTCAAAGAATATGGTGTTCATTCGAAAGAAGTATCAGAAGGTAAAATGGAAATACAGAAAGCGGAGATCAGTTATTAGTAAAACTGATAAATTAACAAAGAAATAAATAAATAAAAATGTATTAAACCTGATGCTAGAAAATAACACAAGTATTCACATCAGTTGGTCAGGCTTGGCTTATCCTAACCTTTCACCCAACATACATTACAGGGTACTTGGGCTAATTTGATATATATATAATAAATAATTTATAATGCCCCCAGAGGTGAAGTTCCTAGGCATGCCCCCACCCCCCAACAGACCCCCAGCAGTCACTGGCTGACCACTGCATTGCAATGGCAGAAATTTAGATACCTTTCATATCCAATCTTTTGCTGGATCTTCTGAAATAAAGATTTTCTGGCCAATTTTCATTTTACGATTCACAAGCTGAATATTTACGTATTCTAATCATTATTATACTGAATTTTTAAGAGGATTCCCAGTTATTTTATTTGCGTGTCTATATCTATTTATTTACCTGTTAATAACTTTTGTTACTTAATACTGGAAGTGATAATAATCTTCATAGAAATTTCTGAAAATGGGTTTTCGTCTCACCAGCCAATAAGGAGTCGTCTACGAAGACTCTTTACCAAAAACCCAGAGATTTCAGGCAATAAAAGGAGGCGTTAGAAACATTGTTTATGGTGTAGGCCTCTGATTGGTCAAAGCGATTCCTGGCCTTATTCTGGAAGACTCAGTGTAGTTCTAAACGTGACGAGAAGTGGACGTTTTTGTAAACAAACTCACGAGGTGAAGGAGAGGACTTCGGTAAAGAACAAGGCATTTCAAGGTAGTTTTTATTTCTCTATTGAGGGATATTGTTGATGCTGTAGGCTTTGTAGGGTCGAATAACCACTAGCTAGCTTCAAAATGTCCACTGAGAGAAGTGTAGTGGTCGCAGAATCTCAACTCTTAACTTTTCGAGAAATGTTTGTGGACTGGGAAGTGTCTTGCCAAATTTCTGTGACAGTTCTAAGTTTCTTAAACGCATTTGCGTTGGAGCGTCCAAGCTGAACGTTTATTGTAAGTGTAGCAAGGTGCTGAAGGGGTGAGAGGCCCTGGTGTGGACGTCTGTTCTCTTGAAACCAACACAAACGATATTTGATGGTCCTTATTGATTTCAGGCAATGTGGCAAGGATCCAACTATCTCGATTTACTGTGCTCTAAATCCCCAAACTGAAAGTATGAGAGGTGTTTTTTTAAAATGATTATGGAGAAACAAATCCTCAGTTATGTATGGGTACATATGATTAAAAATTTCACTTTTCAATCCGACGCTGTGACGTGAAAGCACTTAACAAGGCAAAAATACAAAACTCAAAACAAGTAAAGTTGTTTACCAACAAGGAACCGATCGTTAAAAGAAGCAAAAGTAGATCAGGCAATGATTACTATCCGATAATCTAATATTCAAATGAGTGAAATCGCATGGATAATACGGAACTGAAATGACGATTTTGAAGTAAAAAAAAAAAAATTTATTTACTGTTTAGGTGACTTTGGTAATCAACAGCCAACATCAAGAATACGTAACGTAATTCGTCAAACTTTCTATATTTAATGTAACAGTTATTAGAATACCTGTTGATTAAGCATCACGATTCTGCAACATACTGTTTAAATTAAGGGGACAACCGTGATCACAGGTGAACTACTTTACTGCTGAATGGTAGATGATAGCTTTTAGTGAGAACCAACTTATATTTAACAGATTAAATTAAGGTCTTTGTAGTAATATTATGACGCTTTTCAAATATGGCCATCAAAAGCACAAAAGGACAACATATTCTTTGGAAGCTTGAATTTCAAGTCAATGGCCCCATTGGTGGGCTCGTTTCACATAAGCAGGGTTCATCTTCTGAATGATAATAGCAATATATCGTATCTGTTTTTGCCCCAATTTCTCCGGGGATAGGATCTATGGATGCTAGGTGACAAGAATGGTGAATTTACACACGTGCGCACGCGCGAGCAAGCGCATGTTAGACGCACCCCTTTCGCATTCGTACAGTTCCGTCTCTCTTATCAGAAACGAAGAGAAAGCTTCCCAGTCTATCTTGAATCAGCTGTTTACAAGTTTGACAGCTCGAAGCCTCAGCCCCGCCCACCTGTTATTTTATTATTCTGGGATTTGAAGAATCCGGGATTCTCTCGATTCTGACCGGGATTAGATTAAGATTTATTTGATGGGCTTTCGTTTCTCTCTCTCTCTCTCTCTCTCTCTCTCTCTCTCTCTCTCTCTCTCTCTCTCTCTCTCTCTCTCTCTAACTTAGTTTCGAAGTCTTTTGAATGTTGAAGCCATGAAAAGTTTTCAACACTAATGATAGGTGGTTTGTGACCTTTTTTCTTAATTTAATTTTTGACAGAAATTAAATAACTCTCCAAGTGCTTTAACCCGTCAATTAGTTGGTTTTGCTTCTAAATCGACGTCTGCCTCATGTCAAATCAATTGCTTTCTTAAAAGGACAGATAGCGATCTCTGCCATACCGATTTGCTTAATGGCCAAGAGTGATTAGATAAGATTGGTATGTCACTGAGAGTATATTATTCAGAGGCATTCAAAACTTACTGATCCCTTGCTTAGGTGACTTAATTTGAAATTGTCAGTACGGTAATATTAGTTTCCATTAATTTGAGAAATACTGTGAAATGGGTCTGGTATGAGAGTACGCTTGCATGCTTTGAGTTTTAACTGGAAAAACTCTTAGATATAAGGTATGAGCTATGAAATTAATGGTGACAGAATTTTTCATTATTAGCTCGAGATACTGACGTCTGAAAAAAAATATCCATTTTCTCAAGTACCCAACTTGCATGTGGCCTTATGTCAGTACATTTTTTCGGCCAGACTCAGTCTGGGAAATTTAATCAAAAGTGAGGGAATGTGACTTTCGTTTCTGCTTGCCCGTCTAAAGGAAATACCTTGTGAGAATGTTAACGATTGGTCGAGTCAATTATTTATCATTAATGGAGGTATGTGAAATGTTCAATAAAAAAATTTCACTCTAATACATTAAGTAGCTGAAATAAATGCAGCAAAATCTTGACGCAATTGATATTAAAAACATCGGTGCTACTGTAGTAAGCTGTCTACCCAAGGGTCAAATGTGTTTCACCCTGTTTAGTGCTAGCCCCTTGGGGATCAAATGTGATCAGATGGGCTTAGCTAAGGACATTTGATCCCCAAGGGGCTAGTAGCCTACTAAACACGGTGAAGCAGTGTAGGAACACATAGGTAGCCACCTACTATAGTAACACCAAAATATCAGCTATATTTTATGAAGGAAATGACACACTGTTAGAATATGTCATTCGTGTGCAGATTCTGAATTAGAAGATCAATTCAGGGTCTTATTTAATATCAGAAATTGGTAATAAGAATTACTCTCAGTTGCAGTAGACATTACTGAATGACAGTTGGGCATTTTTCCTGTTGTGTCATAAAGAGAGAAATTTGAAACCAGTGATGGGATGATTATTAATAATACCCGGTAGGGGGGTAGCGCCGTCAGGGCATTTCCCTTTTACTGTACTTCCTTTCATATTCTCTCTTCCATCTTTCCTTCCACCTTCTCCTAACAATTGATGCTTTGAGGTTTTCCTCCTGTTACACCTTTCAGACCTTTTTGCTCTCAATTTTCCTCTCATCGCTGAATGACCTCATCAGTCCCAGCGCTTGGCTTTCGGCCCAAATTGTATATTATATTCTATTCTGATAAGTGATTTATTATATATAATGAATTAATGTAGATTATTCTTTTTTTCTTCTTCACAGACAAGTCTTTGCTTGGAAGCCTAAAAACATAGGCCTAAGGCCGGTCCACTTCAAGTCGTTTCAATATATCCATTCATTCGATTCGATACAAGTCAAGGTTTCTCTCTCTCTCTCTCTCTCTCTCTCTCTCTCTCTCTCTCTCTCTCTCTCTCTCTCTCTCTCTCTCTCCTGTAAACCTGTCAGCTCAATCCCTTCCCAGAGAACTAAGAGATGTCTCTCAGTGAATCTAAAATATTATTTGGTCCATTAAGGCGAGTTTATTGTTAATTTTTTTTAACATTAAACATTTTTTTCGTAATAAATTAGAATCTCGAAATAAATCATTATTTCCCTACACATTTAGATTTGCAAAAAAAGATACTTGAGATATTTTGAGCAAATTAGAATCGCGAAATTATTAGCGAGTCAAGTTGCGAGATGTTTGAATCACTTAAATTTTGTTCCAGTTTTATTGATTAAACTTAATACTTTTGTTTATCAATCAAATTTGAGTGTTTGCTGAACTGAAACCGCTTGGCTTGTATCAAAGCGACTTTATGGGTGTATCGAAACGACTTGTAGGAACCAGGGGCCAGGTACAAGGAACCAGGGACCAGGAGACAGGAACTAGGAACATTGAAGCAGAAAGCATAAATCATGGACCAGGAACTATGGACAAGGAACCGGGAACCATGGACAAGGAACCAGGAACCACAAACCAGTAACCAGGAACCACGAACCATGGACCAGGAACCACGAACCATGGACCAGGAACCATGGACCAGGAACCAAGAACCAGGAGCTAGGGACCAAGTACTAGGAACCAGGGACTGTGGACCAATAACAATGAACCGAGGACCAGGAACCAGGACCAGGAACCATGACCAGGAACCAGAGATCAAGAACCAGGAATCAGGAAGCACGGACCAGGAATCAGGAACCAAGCACCGAGAACCAGGACCCAGAAAACGGGAGCCAGGGTCCAGGAACCAGGAATCAGGAAGCACGGACCAGGAACCAGGAATCAGGAACCAAGCACCGAGAACCAGGACCCAGAAAACGGGAGCCAGGGTCCAGGAACCGTGTACCAAGAACAAGGAACCAAGAACCAGGGACCAGGGACCAGGACAGGCCCAGGACAGGAACCAGAGATAAAGAACCAGGAATCTGGAACCATGGACTGAGAACCAGGACCCAGAACCAGGACCCAGAAAACGGGAACCAGGGACCAGAAACCATCGACCACGAACCAGGAACCATGGACCAGGGACCAGGATCCACGAACCATGAACCATGGACCAGGAACCACGAGTCACGAACCATAGACCAGGAACCATGGTTGAATCCTGCAATCGGTGAGTTTATTTTTGTATCTGGTCAGATAATCGCTAGAAATAAGCCCACTAATCTGTCGACAATTCAAGGGTGGATACGAATGCAATTATATTTATATTTAGTAAAATATTCATGTCAATTTTGCAATAAAAATGCTGAAGTTACTGAAAGGTTATTATATATATATATATATATATATATATATATATATATATATATATATATATATATATATATATATATATATATATATATATATATATAGTACTTATTTAAAAGTAAGAACATTGTGATAAGAATAGGTTAATAGTGCAGCAGATTGCTGTAAAAATCGTTCAGATAGTGAAACAAGCATGAAATTTGGCACAAACATTCCTAAGACTACGCTCTCTTAGAAAAGGGCGCTGGCCACCTGAAAATCCAAGATGGCGGCTATTTTTCAAAATGGCCGCCATCTATGTTGAGATTCACTGGTTTGGGAGCATCTATTGGATGGAATATGCCAGTTTTTTTTTTTTAAACCTCGACTTTTAGGTTATAAAAATGTTCCATACCACACATTTTATTGAAAACCCTTACTAAATGAATTGTAACCAAGATGGCGTACAAAATGGTTGCCATAAAAGTTTTTTTTTCTATCCACAGCGCTAGCAGACATAGAGACCAACTGTTTTTATTTAATGGTATATTCATGTGATCAGACAGTTTAACTAATATGCTATTTTCAGCTGAAATAGTAATGGTATGGTCACATACAACATTGTGTCTAAGACTGTAACCATAAAAAGAAAAGAAGAGAAATACGGACTAAACGCAACCAATCTATGTATAGGTCTCTCAACCTACACCTTTGAAAAATTCGAGGATAAGAAGGTAGGCATAGCATGACACGTTGGATGCTCAAGCTAGATTATCTACTGAAGAGAGGGCAATATTTATCTAGACTTCACATTTGCAAGTGCACAGAGCTGTGCAGGGAAGACCCAGCTTGTAGCACTTGCACCTTTCCCGACAGCCTGCTTTGCATCCACATTTGGTAAGCTGTTGGCAACTCTTGGCTAAGTATTCAGAAGTTTCTGCTTTGACTGTTCTACAGGAGCAGCTTCTTGCCTGAAGAAGTCAGTTCTGTTCTTCTTTATCGGCTCATAGAAGGAGACTGCATTGTTTGCCAAAGAGTCTGAAAACTTCTGAAATTTAGTGCGGCCTCTGTCAAGGTGTGTCTGTAGAAGTTCTGCTGAGCTGGGGTGGGCAATGTCTTTGTTGTCAATGGAATACAGATCCTGGCTCTCTTCCTGAAAAGGACTTCCCAAGTGTTGCAAAGCCAATGACAGCTTGCTGACTCTCTCCAAGAATGTCTTCTGCGCATGAGGTGTTTGTTCATGGTGTGTTGTCTGCTCATTAGACTCCTTACTTTGAACCTCTGTTTCGTATGCAGACACCAAGCGGATGATCTCTGGGCCAGCCACCATCCATCTTCTGAGTGCTGACGGATCTTCAGTCAGCCCAATGGCTCCGCCATCAGCCTTTATAAAGGCATTGGTCTGCTCATGAGCTTGGTCAAGAGCCATTGCTGAGAACTGGCGACTGGTCTTGTGCACAACAAAGTTGCCAGCCTTGAACTCCTTGTGCAACTCTGGGTGTGAACTCTCTAGGGTAAGCATGTCCCTGAGGTGAATAGGCAGCCAACGAGCATAGTTTGTATTATTGTTGGAAAAGAAGTAGGGTATCAGCTCATGCAATGCCTGGCAGTAGAGGACAAAATTGGCCTCACGGAAGGACCTGATCAGTAGGAATATCACAAGTTCCATAGACAACACCATGTGCCAGAAGTGGAACTGTGGACTCTGCTGTCTTCGAAGGTCACACCACTCCTCAAACTCTAATGCCTGCTCATTGTTGTTTGCTTTCTCAGCACAGTAGTCAGTGTATGCTGTCCTCAGGAGTTTGTACAAACTAGAGGCTGTAACCTGGTGCATCTGCCGTGTCCTGGTTACACTTGCAGCTGACAGGAAGGATTCTGCAGTTCCAGATGAAGCAACTCCTGCCTCCACCAGAGCTCCTGTCCAACCACTGCCATGAAGAAGAGTACCAAGAGATGTCATTGCTGCCATCTCAATGTGCAGACCACCAAACATTACCAGATACTTGTCTTCGCCATACTGATCAGGCCACTGCCACTGCACCTGCTTTGCTACGGCATAGATTGGCTGATCAGCTGTGATTATGGGTATCTGGCCAGGGTTCAGAAAATCAGTGACATCCTGCACTTTCTGCATCACGTGTTTGATCATAGCAACAGAATGAGCCTGATCACGCAGGAGAGGAAGCAATGAAGTTATGGTTACTTCAAATTCTGGGCTTCTCTTCATTGAAGCGTGATGAGCTGACCACGTCAGATTCACTGCATCATCTATTTCCTGGGTGACTATGACCTTGTCTAGCCACTGATACTCCAGTGCAAGCTGTGGCCCCAAGATATCTGTGGGTGGCTTTGGTATTGCAGTGTTTGGTGGCACAGGGTTCTTTGTTTGAAAGGAAGCTGGTGAGATGTTTGTGAATGTGTCCGGCAATTCAGGCACCGACCTCACTTTCTCAGGTGCAAACTTTAGTTGCTGTCTTTCCTGTCCAGTGTTCTCCTTGGTGGGGTGCTGAAATATGGAGATGCTAGTTCCATGGAAGGAGGTAGTGGCAGTAGTTGCAGATGGGTTGTGGTCGATGTTGTCCATCACTGCAGTGGTGAACAACCCTTTTCGCAGTACTGAGGGACAGACCACACCCTCCTCCACATATTTGCTAACTGTGGCATCTCCTAACTGTGCAGAGACCTCCAGTACTCTGTCATAAGAGATACTGAGGCCATACTGATGTAGCATTTCAACCAGGTTTCTCTTCCTGGTTTTGGCATAGACTGAGAGTCCCATGTAGACTGGGAATGGTGTTTCTCTGTCTTTGGAGTGTCTATGAGTTGTTGCTCCCTCTTTGTATCGGGAGTAGCAGTTGAACTGCATGAGCTGTGCAATGGCCTGGTCTGACTTTGATGCTCCAAATCGTAACTGTGACTTGATGTCAGCCCCATGCTCAACCATCCCTACAAACTGGAGCAGGAGAGGAGGCACAGAATTTCGTACACAAGCCTCAGAAAATGTGCCATCAAACCGTGACTGATGATCAAGTATAGACTTTCTGAGAATATTTGCTGCTTTAGCAATGATAACTGCCTCTGAAAGATCAGATGATTGAGCAAGTGCTTTTCCCACATCCTTTTGAAATGCAAGTAATACATCTCTGCCAGATTTATGAGCCTCAAGTTCTGGAATTTCTGCCAGAAGTTTGTCTTTGAGTCTCGTGGAATTTACACTTGGTGACTCTACACCTAATTGTTCCAGACGTTGTTGGTAGAGGTGGCAAATATCTGCCAGCCGAAATGTGACTGGATCATCTGAACAAAGGTTGTTTTCAACAATGTATGTCATCAGTTCTGACAGAACTAGTGGATACACATCTGATTCTGACTCAGTGCTACCTTGGTCTTTCTCAAGGCTCCTCAGGTAGGACCTTTTTCTGTTGTAGAGGGCACAAAGACAGGCATGGTGATACTTAAACTCCTGTGCAATGACATCCCCACCAGTCAACTTAGCAAGGAGCTTGCCATCACTAAGTATCTCTGCACATTCACGCAATTTCAAGTCAAGGCCCTTAGTACTAGCCTGTCTGAGATCAGATGCAGGTGCCACTTTCTCACAGAAAATGCAAACTTCATTGTCATGACTGGTTCGGCGCAGTTTTGCACGACTAGTCTCAGTGTTGCTGGTCTGGTCATTGGATTGTCGCTTTCTTGCACGGTCCAGTTTAGTGTTGTTAAACAACAAGTGACAGTTCACATGGTATTTTGCTGCATTTTTCCTGAGAGTGGCCTCTATGCCATCACCTTCATCCAGCCTTGCTGGATCCATTATCAGTGGCATTTCATTAATTTCACTGAACATGGGAATGTTCCTTGCCAGCATTGTGTACCCATCATGGTCTAGGACATGATGACTTGGAGGTGATGTCAAGTGCTCACCTCTTTTGTCCTTCTGACAAAGACAACACAAACTCCAGTTTGTTTTTCTACTGCTCAATATTGGATTGGCATCACATTCTGCCATGATTTCACTTTTGATTAAGGCCGAGGGGTTATCCTTTTACCACCTTAAACAAAGCACACATTCCTGTATGGGATTCAACTAGGTTCGGTCTCCCTACACCTAGCCCGATCATTCATCCAGTGCCATTTAAGTCCCGTGTGATCTGTACACCATCCGGGTAAGTACATGAACCATCATGTACAGCCCCCATACCCTTGGCTCGGCTCTCCCGCGCTGGCACATCCTGTCTATTCAGGTGCGGCTATCTAACTATAGCTGGTCTGGGGCTGTTAGAAAGCATTTGGGACACTAAACTAAACTATACTACAACTACTAGTCTAAGACTACAGGATTAGTAAAGCTGGATTAGCTGGCACTGAACCCCATGCTGAGTTACACAGCAGTGATGTCACCAGTGTGCCCTGGTTGTGTGCAGACATACACTCTTTTACATTTATTAATTTTCCTTCAAAATTGATGAGTTATTCGAAAGAGATGGCCTCATTAGGATCTAAAACCACAGAAACCAAGATCCATGCTTAAAACGATAATTGTTGAACGGGCATTATTTCTCATTATAATTATTGTTTCTACCTTTTCTTGGCAGCCATATAGCCCCCATATTTAAAGGTAAACTGTACTGGGAAGCTACAGAAACATAATATTCACAAGAAATAGTATGGAAGAGCTTTACCATATTGCTAGAAGCAAATACATGCCATTCTAGTGAAAAATTAGCCAAAATCTGTCGATACTGGCCGCCATCTTGGAATTTGGCCGCCATATTAAATTTTTTGCGTGGCCAGCGCCCTTTTCTGATAGAGGGAACTTTAAAGAGCACTTGTGCAAAATTTCATGCTTGTTTCACTATCTGAACGATTCTTATGAAATATGCAATTATCTGCTGCACTATAAGAAGATCTGCTGAGGACTAAGGTCTAAACTTTGAGGCAGAAATACCACTTTAGATTTCATAAACGCGATCAGGGTCAGAAACTCTACATTTTAGTTATTTCTTACTTATATATATATAGTCTGTATAAAAATGGTATATTAATCATAAGACAGTCGCCTCTACTTAACAATTGCACAGAACGATACTCTTACAAACCACATTCCATTCACTCCATAGGGCGGGTAGCGCCTGGTTCTTCCATCAAAGGCAGCAAGCATAGATAGATATTGAACTATATTTGCCTCAGTGTAGAACAGCGCTGAGTTCTAAAGAGGTTAAAGACGATTTTAACTAAATAGGAAGGGAAGGAAGGACCAAGAATATTCCTGAGTTGTCGAAGAAGGGTAGGAAAGAACTGGAATTTTCCTGAGTGGCTTACGTAGGGGAGGAAGAGCTGCAGATGTCCAGTGTGGTTTAGGAAGGGAAGAAAGGAACTGGACCATTCCAGTTTGATTTAGGAATTGATAGACTTGGGTACAAGTCTATCAATTCATTGCTCAGACTTGCTGGGTTATTTTTCGATGTTTTGAGCCTCCAAATACTGTACTTTACTAAGACCTTCGTTAGGGTCGAATTCAACAATGTATTGACAATGAGTCTCTCTGCTTTTCAGGTCTCAGGGGCATTTTGTAGGTAACTGACCACGTCCAATCCACGACAAAACATCTGGAAGTTTAACCTTTCTACGCCAATTACACCTGAATGGTAAGGTAGTGTGTATTACTTTTTTTCACCTAATCAGTACTAAAAAGCTTATGGTTTATACACTGTACCAGAAAATATCGGTATACAAACGAATATAATTAATTTTTTTTTCACTCATCTAGTTTTCAGCAAAACAGAGGACATAATTATGCACACAGATCTGTTGCTAAAGTCTTCCAAGCTTTCATGGATAGATGGGAATAATTTGTGCTACTTTTCACTATTTCAGCCAAATGCTGATTTTCTCAGATTTCCTTAATGCAAAATATAAAGTTGAATATTTAATTTATGGGTCTAATGAATAATTTGAACATAATTAACGCAATAACCAGTTTTGTTGGGAACATTCAAAGGTCAGTTTTACTGTTATGTACAATTCTTAGGAATCCAATTTGTTTCAAAGCCTTTTTACAACCAATTGAAATTCGAAGTAACAACATGTTGCGTGACACAAAAATACAGTAATTGTATTAAGAACCACGACTGATTAAACCTTTAGTAGTGTGGCAAAATCCGAAGTGTTAAACAGCAATGCACTCAAAAAGTCATTTGCACAGTATTTTGTGTTGTAAAAGGAGTGACTTTCCTTGATTTTGTAGCACTGAGGTGAGCTCTAAAAAATGACATTCCAGGTTGCCTTCTCTGAGTGTAATTAATGTTTATTAGTTATCTGCCATTAATTGCATAAATTTTATAGTTTTTACTGATATTTTTCCCTATTTTAATTGGCGTCACTTTCCACACCACACTGCATTGAGTCAGGAAGTACGAAAAACTATTATTTCAACTCATTCGGGAAAGGTTTAAGCTTTGTCACTTCGTATTCAAGTAATTTCTGCTTTCTACAGAGATTTGTTTCCTTTGCAGGCTCATTGGTACAGGGCTTTCTGGGTGAAATGAAAGCAAATGAATCGGTTGACGGTGTATAAAGCGGGCAGAAGATTAAATACAGCTCTTGGGAATTTCTATAAATCAGGAATACTACAAACTTTTAAAAAAATATTGGAAGAAGACAACACCCAAAATTACTGCTGCTGAAAAAGCCACAAGAACACAGACTCTGACATCGAATAACTCTTTCTATGAAGAAAATAACTCAGGTGGAAGACAATTATTTCAAGAAATAATGTAAATGAGGAAGCTATGCACGTCAGGTGTGACAGGCTACAAGTGCTCTAAGTGAAAACCTCTTCATTCAGATGCTGTCTTAAGCCAGGACTTCCCAGGAGAAACAAATGACTCCTTTAACGTAAATGTTAGACACCCAAACTTTCACGTAAAGAGATTATAATCTTCAAGATATTGACTATTAAAACTATGATAGTACTGTAAAGTACTATCAAGTCACGAGCTAGTGTTGATCTATCAGGGTCATAACAGTGCCTATTGGCCAGCAAGTGTTAGTTAATCAGGGTCTTAACAGTGCCTATTGGCCAGCATGTGTTGGTTTATCATGGTCATAACAGTGCCTATTGATAGCAAGTGTTAGTTAATCAGGGTCTTAACAATGCCTATTGATCACCAAGTGTTAATTAATCAGGGTCTTAACAGTACCTATTGGCCAGCAAGTGTTAGTTTATCATGGTCATAACAGTGCCTATTGGCCAGTAAGTGTTAGTTTATGAGGGTCATAACAGTGCCTATTGATCAGCAAGTGTTGGTTTATCAGGGTCATAGCAGTGCCTATTGATCAGCAAGTGTTAGTTAATCAGGGTCTTAACAGTGCATATTGGCCAGTAAGTGTTAGTTTATCAAGGTCATAACAGTGCCTATTGGCCAGTAAGTGTTAGTTTATCAGGGTCATAACAGTGCCTATTGACCAGCAAGTGTTAGTTAATCAGTGTCTCAACAGTGCCTATTGGCCAGCAAGTGTTAGTTTATTAGGGTCTTAACAGTGCCTATTGGCCAGCAAGTGTTAGTTAATCAGGGTCATAACAGTGCCTATTGACCAGCAAGTGTTAGTTAATCAGGGTCATAACAGTGCCTATTGACCAGCAAGTGTTAGTTAATCAGGGTCATAACAGTGCCTATTGACCAGCAAGTGTTAGTTAATCAGGGTCATAACAGTGCCTATTGGCCAGCAAGTGTTAGTTAATCAGGGTCATAACAGTGCCTATTGGCCAGCAAGTGTTAGTTAATCAGGGTCATAACAGTGCCTATTGACCAGCAAGTGTTAGTTAATCAGGGTCATAACAGTGCCTATTGGCCAGCAAGTGTTAGTTAATCAGGGTCATAACAGTGCCTATTGACCAGCAAGTGTTAGTTAATCAGGGTCATAACAGTGCCTATTGGCCAGCAAGTGTTAGTTAATCAGGGTCATAACAGTGCCTATTGGCCAGCAAGTGTTAGTTAATCAGGGTCATAACAGTGCCTATTGACCAGCAAGTGTTAGTTAATCAGGGTCATAACAGTGCCTATTGACCAGCAAGTGTTAGTTAATCAGGGTCATAACAGTGCCTATTGACCAGCAAGTGTTAGTTAATCAGGGTCATAACAGTGCCTATTGACCAGCAAGTGTTAGTTAATCAGGGTCATAACAGTGCCTATTGGCCAGCAAGTGTTAGTTAATCAGGGTCATAACAGTGCCTATTGGCCAGCAAGTGTTAGTTAATCAGGGTCATAACAGTGCCTATTGACCAGCAAGTGTTAGTTAATCAGGGTCATAACAGTGCCTATTGACCAGCAAGTGTTAGTTAATCAGGGTCTTAACAGTGCCTATTGGCCAGCAAGTGTTAGTTAATCAGGGTCATAACAGTGCCTATTGACCAGCAAGTGTTAGTTAATCAGGGTCATAACAGTGCCTATTGGCCAGCAAGTGTTAGTTAATCAGGGTCATAACAGTGCCTATTGGCCAGCAAGTGTTAGTTAATCAGGGTCATAACAGTGCCTATTGGCCAGCAAGTGTTAGTTAATCAGGGTCATAACAGTGCCTATTGACCAGCAAGTGTTAGTTAATCAGGGTCATAACAGTGCCTATTGGCCAGCAAGTGTTAGTTAATCAGGGTCATAACAATGCCTATTGGCCAGCAAGTGTTAGTTAATCAGGGTCATAACAGTGCCTATTGACCAGCAAGTGTTAGTTAATCAGGGTCATAACAGTGCCTATTGACCAGCAAGTGTTAGTTAATCAGGGTCATAACAGTGCCTATTGGCCAGCAAGTGTTAGTTAATCAGGGTCATAACAGTGCCTATTGGCCAGCAAGTGTTAGTTAATCAGGGTCATAACAGTGCCTATTGGCCAGCAAGTGTTAGTTAATCAGGGTCATAACAGTGCCTATTGACCAGCAAGTGTTAGTTAATCAGGGTCATAACAGTGCCTATTGGCCAGCAAGTGTTAGTTAATCAGGGTCATAACAGTGCCTATTGGCCAGCAAGTGTTAGTTAATCAGGGTCATAACAGTGCCTATTGACCAGCAAGTGTTAGTTAATCAGGGTCATAACAGTGCCTATTGGCCAGCAAGTGTTAGTTAATCAGGGTCATAACAGTGCCTATTGGCCAGCAAGTGTTAGTTAATCAGGGTCATAACAGTGCCTATTGGCCAGCAAGTGTTAGTTAATCAGGGTCATAACAGTGCCTATTGGCCAGCAAGTGTTAGTTAATCAGGGTCATAACAGTGCCTATTGGCCAGCAAGTGTTAGTTAATCAGGGTCATAACAGCGCCTATTGACCAGCAAGTGTTAGTTAATCAGGGTCATAACAGTGCCTATTGGCCAGCAAGTGTTAGTTAATCAGGGTCATAACAGTGCCTATTGGCCAGCAAGTGTTAGTTAATCAGGGTCATAACAGTGCCTATTGGCCAGCAAGTGTTAGTTAATCAGGGTCATAACAGTGCCTATTGGCCAGCAAGTGTTAGTTAATCAGGGTCATAACAGTGCCTATTGGCCAGCAAGTGTTAGTTAATCAGGGTCATAACAGTGCCTATTGACCAGCAAGTGTTAGTTAATCAGGGTCATAACAGTGCCTATTGGCCAGCAAGTGTTAGTTAATCAGGGTCATAACAGTGCCTATTGGCCAGCAAGTGTTAGTTAATCAGGGTCATAACAGTGCCTATTGGCCAGCAAGTGTTAGTTAATCAGGGTCATAACAGTGCCTATTGACCAGCAAGTGTTAGTTAATCAGGGTCATAACAGTGCCTATTGACCAGCAGGTGTTGGTTTATCAAGGTCATAACAATGCCTATTGATAGCAAGTGTTAGTTAATCAGGGTCTCAACAGTGCCTATTGGCCAGCAAGTGTTAATCAGGGTCATAACAGTGCCTATTGACCAGCATGTGTTAGTTTATCAGGGTCATAACAGTGCCTATTGACCAGCAAGTGTTATTTCATCAGGGTCTCAACAGTACCTATTGGCCAACAAGTGTTAGTTAATCACGGTCATAAAAGTGCCTATTGGCCAGCAAGTGTTGCTTTATCAGGGTCATAGCAGTGCCTATTGATCAGCATGTGTTAGTTAATCAGGGTCTTAACAGTGCCTATTGGCCAGCATGTGTTAGTTTATCAGGGTCTCAAAACGGTGCCTATTGGCCAGGAAGTGTTAGTTAATCAGGGTGATAACAGTGCCTATTGACTATATAAGTCTTTATCATATGAAGTAGTTCACTGCTGTCCAGGAGAGAGATTCTATCACTGAAACCTGCTATTGGTTTAATATTTCAATATATATCTCCCACGTTAATTTCTTCTCAGTTTAATGTACATATCAGGTAGCTCGATTTTATTCAGGATGTATAGACTATTTTACCTAAAGGTCATAATAGCATCTCACAATCTGAACTAATGAGCATTTACCTGGAATTTTTATAAGATCATCATCAGGTAACATAGAGTTCAGTATGCTTCAGGATTCGTAGTCGTCTCACGAAGCTTCTTGTCACTTTAGTATCTGCTGTCAGTTGATTATTTATACGCCAGGATACATAGTTTATTTTCCATTTGAATTTATCTACCAGCTATTAGGGAGATCAGTGTCTTGCCATGTATGTTTTGTTACTCACTTTTCCTATAAGTTTAACAAAATTATGTGGTACCTCATTATACAACAAAATACATAGCCCTTTCTACGTAAGATTCATAAGTGAAATATTTCAGTGTATTTCAAGATAGTTTTATTTCAGTTTCTTACTAGTTTAAAATGACTATTAGCCATGAATTGTTCTGTACGTTTCAGGATACATATTTTGTTTTGACTTGAAAAGAGTATTAGTTTCATGTCAGCCACAAGTAGCTTGGGGTGTCCGGATACATAGCTGATTCAATTTTTCTTATTCGATATTAGCTATCTGGCATTTTTCAGGATACGTTTTTATTTGCATAAGATTCGTAAGTTTAATATTAGGGATAAATAAAAAAAATATTGTTTCAGGATACATAGCCTTTGTTTGATACAGTTATGTCTTGGGATACGAAATCTTCACTAAAATTTCTAAGCAGTGTTAACATCATCTACCAAGTACCTTAGTACATAACACAATACGTAATTTTTAAGTATAATATTCATTTGTTTAATGTCAGATAGACGTAAATTCCATCTTAGCTATAAGATAGTCATGGCTACATTTTTGCTATTTCATATAGAAAAAATCACGCATGTTTAAGGATAACTTTTTCACAAACTTTCAGTTGGATTTGCAGTATCCAGGAGGCCATTTTGTTCAGTCCATACTTGCCAGGATACGAGCTTCACATGAGGTTAATCGTAGGTTATGTATTTATTTTCAGTTCGTTCACATATGATCAGTAGTAAAAAGTCCATCGGTTAAAAGGAATAGGTTTAGCTGATTCCATGGAACATCTTCGTGACAGCAGATACAGTTAGGAATAGTTGTGTAGAGTAGAGCCTGTGAGGTATTAACCTTTATAAAATGGGTAACATTTTAGACTAAAGTACAAACTTTTTCTGTTATTTGTCTTTAATGAACCTTATAATAGATATTCTTGACTTAGCTTCCTTCATAGTAGGGACTTGGGGCTCAGCTTCTTATATATATATATATATATATATATATATATATATATATATATATATATATATATATATATATATATATATATATATATATATATATATATATATCTTGTTTCTTTATTGATTTATATCATTTACTTTGGGATTAATTTTGTAATTGTGTTAAGGTCTTGCGTTACTGCAATATCATGTAAGCACTGGTACTTATACTTTAAAGCTTATAGGTATTGAAAGGCTTCGTTTAATACAAAAGAGATATCTCAGCCTGAAGCATTGAAACGCTTGCACTGTTAGGACAGGAATTATCTCAGAATTTATTGTATTAGTCTTATCTCAAACTTTATGGCATAAAGAACTTGTCATTCTTTGCAAGCGATTCAACGAATCTCTCTGAATCTTGTACAAAGCTTGCCATGACAATAATGCATCTTGCTTAACATTAAACATGCATCAATTAGAAGTTAATACTGTAACTACTGGAGTGTATCTTATCAAGAGCATCATTATCAAGGCATCTCTGCATATTTCAAGACACTGGTGGCACGTGAAGGTTCCAAATTGAAAGTGGTACTTTCAGAGCAGTTTGGTATTGTTGTTAAATATATTGTAGATGAATGATTTGATAAGTTAACTCAAATTCTTAGCGTTACTTTAAAGTGAATGAGACACTTTTACCAATAGTATATTAGGTAAATGATTCGGTCATATTGAATGCGTTATTTTGAGGATAATTGGGATTTTATGAAAATTCTATTCTTGGTAAAATGAACAGTGAGTAAACTGGAATTGAAAACGTTCCTTTAAATAAGGTTAGGTATTGTTAACAGTGGTCCCTTAGGTATATGTATAAGTAAATTCGAAAGTGCTCTTGCAAGGGGGGGTTTCATAAGAATGTTTTTTTGGTATATGAACTAATACACATTTAAGAAGCATTCTCAGTTATATAGAGGATTTATTCATCTTAATGTTGCAGTGATAGATAGACTTTTTGGAAAGGATTAAAATCATCTTAGGAACTAGCCAATAGTATTTTCATTAGAGCACCGAATATTTTCTATGAAAGGGAAATTCATTTCTTAGTGGACTTCCCAGGAATCAGGAGAGTAGTTGTTTGGTTAACTGATATTATTGCTTAGGGTTTATGGTTACATGCAGACATCCTTAAGACTGACTCACAAAGAAGCCATGTAAGCAAGTAGCCATATAATGTACAGGTCATTTCAGGCACCTAGGAAATTTCTTAATGGGCTTCTCAGGAATTAGGAGAGCAGATATTTGGTTAACTGATATTACTGCTTAGGACTTATGGTTACGAGCAGACATTCCTTAAGACTGACTCACAAAGAAGCCATGTGAACAAGCAGCCATATAAAGTACAAGTCATTCCAGGCACCAAGGAAATTCTGAATAGTTGTCACAAGGGGAATCTTGCCTGAAGAGTTCAGTTTCAGCTTAGGAAGTAAAGCATTGTGGTCAATGCAAGTTCCATGACAACAAGGTATATATTGCCTGCTTTTGACTTCAACATGAATTGTTTGAGAAATTCGCGTTTGTTTTTTTCTGAATGATAGGTTTTTGTAGATTTTAGAATAACGTGTGCTACAGTGTCTTGACATATGGAGATTTTTTTAGGTTAAGGTATCAATATTTTCTTTTTTGTTTGTGTTTATATGTTTTTGCAATTCCCATTGAAGTCAAGTAATTTGATCAGTTAAAAGTTAAAGATTTAACTTTAAAATCTGAATAATGGAAAATGAAAAAATTACTGTAATACCAAACTGTATTGATTTAAAATTGGAATAATGGGGAGATTATTGTAATACAAAATTGTATTGATTTAATTGTATAAGGACTTCTGTATTTCAGCTCTTTTGTCAGTTCTCATCAAATCTTAGCCTTAAAGGTCATTATTGCCTTTGTTATTTCTCAGCACAACAAAAAATCAAGGAAATTATATCAGTATACAGTGCCTCCTTATTTATGGTACACCATGTGGACATTGCAGTCTAGGTTAGATAATCTTTGAATTTGGCAACCCATAGCTATACAGTTTTCCCCAGTGGCCAACGTTTGCAGAACTATGAAGTGGCAATATTTTTTGCAAAGTTATTAGCTACACTACACATTCAAAGGCATTTCGTTAGTCTCCTGTTAAAGCCGTTAAATAAAAACACTTTGTAAATTTACAGCACAACTTGGAAGCTCCAGAATCGTTTTGCACTGCAGAAGCAGTTCTGATCACCTGAGCACTTGCGAGCAAAAATCCTGCACGTCTGATGTTATAATAAGTCTATACGCTTTTGCTATAGAGAGATTTCCATTCTCTCTCTCTCTCTCTCTCTCTCTCTCTCTCTCTCTCTCTCTCTCTCTCTCTCTCTCTCTCTCTCTCTGTGTGTTTTACAGAAGCAACTCGACACATTTTGTGCTATTCCAAAATTATCTGAAGAATCATTGCATAGTTTACCCAAGGTGCCTTGTACGCCTTACAAGTTTTAAAGCATCATTCTCTACTGGAGGATTCTATGGACATTTGACTTGCTTAACTGAACACTAACACACACACACACATATACACTTATAAACTCCTACTCGCACACAAACACACACCAAGGTGTTTTTGCCACTACCTCCAGAGACAGGGATCAAGTACCTCACTCTTAAGTGTTTTCCCACTTACATTCTTACTAGAAACACACTTAAACTACACACCAAGGAGTTTCTGCCGTTGCTTCCAGACACAGGGATTAGATCCCTCACCCTTAACCATCCATTTTCACACTTGAATTCTTACTCTAAACACACTCGTGAACTACACACTTATAAGTATTCATTTGTGCATGATAATGGACATTTGGGTCTTAGGCTGGTAGGGTATGAAACTCAAGTAAATCTTTGGATATAAAGATACTTTCTTTTGTCACTATATTCTGAAGCTGATTCCAGAGTTTTTTCTTCGTAAATTTGGAGTAGGTCATGCTATGTAATGTGGTTAGGTTTTTTGCCTTATGTTAATATTTGAGAAAGGAGGTTTTTTTCAGTACTGTGTACATAGTGAAAACTGGAGCAGTGCCTGTAAAAAAAAAACTGTAAACCTGAACAGTTTAAAGAAAACTAAGAAATTCCTGTTCATTATGAAGGGATGTAAGTTGAAGTACAGAATTCCTCATTTATATGTGTGTATGTGTAAATTTATATGCTGTGAAATTATAAAACTGGAAATGAAAATAAAGGACTCTTTTGGGTCAGCATTGCAGTGCCCCGGAGGGGGGAGTGCCCCCAGCAGGAGGTATACAGCCAGTCGGGTACCAGCTTTGAAGTCGACCCAAAGGGCTTCAGTTTTCTAAGCTGACAGCTGATTGGCTGAGATTGGAAAAAGACTTTTAAATACTCCTGTGCCTTCCCAAATGTCTTTCAGTTTTCTGCCTCTAGGGAGGACTGTTAGACCCTTTCAAATGTCGAAGAATTATGTTACTGTACAGAAAGTCCAAGGTGGGCGCAATAAGACAGTCCTTGTCTTACGAATACTCTTATGACTTGTATTTGTACATAAGCAAGTGCTTGCTTGGCATGTAGAGTCTTGATATGGTGTACAGAGCCTGTAGAATTTTTGTACCAAACGATGTGTAATGGCCAAAAGGAATCCCTTTTTTATTTTGCTGTGAATGACTTGTAAGAAAATCTATGGCTATCAGACATTTAGACATTCTGTTTTCTTTTGAGATTACGAGAAGGATTTTTTCCCACGTCTTGTTACATAGTCTGAGTCTTGTATTAAGTCTCGTAGAAAACGAGGAACATTAAGGAACAGACTTGTGGTTTTGATGTATATATATTTTCGAAAGTATGAATCATTGTTGGATTGGTTTTGTAGATGACAGAAGTCTTACCATGGAGCTGTGTGTATAAATTTACTTGTAAACATTTGTGGATACGGTTATTTGATCTGTTTTCAAAAGTACTTGTATTTGAAACTGACTCAGTTTTTTTATGGATAATTGACTAAAATTGCAAAAGTACTTTAAAAGCAAGAATTTAAAATCTTAGATTATTATCTAAGAAAAGTTCCATTCTGGGGAAATTTTTATTCTGAATTGTCACATTTCGATTATGATTTAATTATTAGATTCCCTTATTTCAAATACCATTCCTGGCCTAATTTATGTCAATTTGGTGATGTGCTGCGGAAAATTCTAGCTTGCAGAACATCATTTACCTGAATAGAGAATTTATTTTCTTGGAAAGAATTTGTCATAGTTGCTGACGAAAGATTCGATTAATTGTGTAACGTGCTGGTTTTTTTAATAGTATCCAACATGGAACAGCTTCATTCGTTTATTTCTGAGTACTATCATTCATATCCTACCAGACGTCACCACTTCTAAAGTAAGTTTATCAGAACACCTAGAAAGTTAAAAGTTAACCTTTTGGTCACGTATACAATAAAACTTTTGATTACATTTCGGACACATGCCGTCGTTTCAAAAGGGGGTACCAGCTTGGGGCTCAAATACCTTCGCGTCTCAAGCTTGACATTACATTCGTGTCATTGAAATAAAGGAGGGATAAATAACCACGAATGCCAGTTTTAGAAGTATGTGTGAAAACTTGCAAAGTTCATAACATTGTCAGTTAGTTAGATAAAACTGGGTGTGTGTGTGTGTGTGTGTTAATCTTGCAGGAATTTTTATGAAAGTCTTTGGCCTAAAATGGACAGAAACTGAACTATTTAACAAGGCTTTAACACGGCTAATGTGTAATAATATGGTTAATATATTGGAAAGGTTATAATGATATCACCAAATACCTTACCAAAAGACTTGCTGAGATTTTGAGGCTGTGAAAGGTCATAGACACGTTCAGAACAAATGTTTTCCTTGTCATTTATCTAGAAGAGAAAACTGTTTCTCATTTCTTTTATTTTTATAGAAAGTAATCCGGTGAAAAGTTTGATTAAGGTTTAGACGAATCAAACGCCTTAGAGAAGCCAGTTGTCATTTCCTTACAGAAACTACAGCACACTTTAATGCAAATTTTTGAAATGTTTACGTCAGTTTATAATGGCTAAGTGACTTCAGGTGCTGACAGGTTTCCTCATCGTTTTTTAGACAGGGAAAGTGTTGTATAGGTTTACTGAGCTCTGTGTTGGCTCTCAGAACTGGAAATGCATGTCCCTGATGTGAGGTTTACAGAGCTTTATGCTAGCTCTCAGAACTGGAGATGCATATTACTGATGTGGGGTTTACAGAGCTTTGTGCTGGCTCTCAGAACTGGGGATGCATATTACTGATGTTGGGTTTACAGAGCTTTGTTCTGGCTCTCAGAACTGGGGATGCATATTACTGATGTTGGGTTTACAGAGCTTTGTTCTGGCTCTCAGAACTGGAGATGCAAGTCCCTGATGTGGGGTTTACAGAGCTTTGTGCTGGTTCTCAGAACTGGAGATGCATGTCCCTGATGTGGGGTTTACAGAGTTTTGTGCTGGTTCTCAGAACTGGAGATGCATGTCCCTGATGTGGGGTTTACAGAGCTTTGTGCTGGTTCTCAGAACTGGAGATGCATGTCCCTGATGTGGGGTTTACAGAGCTTTGTGCTGGTTCTCAGAACTGGAGATGCATGTCCCTGATGTGGGGTTTACAGAGCTTTGTGCTGGTTCTCAGAACTGGAGATGCCTGTCCCTGATGTGGGGTTTACAGAGCTTTGTGCTGGTTCTCAGAACTGGAGATGCATATTACCGATGTTGGGTTTACAGAGCTTTGTTCTGGCTCTCAGAACTGGGGATGCATATTACTGATGTTGGGTTTACAGAGCTTTGTTCTGGCTCTCAGAACTGGAGATGCATGTCCCTGATGTGGGGTTTACAGAGCTTTGTGCTGGCTCTCAGAACTGGAGATGCATGTCCCTGATGTGGGGTTTACAGAGCTTTGTTCTGGCTCTCAGAACTGGAGATGCATATTACTGATGTTGGGTTTACAGAGCTTTGTTCTGGCTCTCAGAACTGGAGATGCATATTACTGATGTTGGGTTTACAGAGCTTTGTGCTGGTTCTCAGAACTGGAGATGCATGTCCCTGATGTGGGGTTTACAGAGCTTTGTGCTGGCTCTCAGAACTGGAGATGCAAGTCCCTGATGTGGGGTTTACAGAGCTTTGTGCTGGCTCTCAGAACTGGAGATGCATGTCCCTGATGTGGGGTTTACAGAGCTTTGTGCTGGCTCTCAGAACTGGAGATGCAAGTCCCTGATGTGGGGTTTACAGAGCTTTGTGCTGGCTCTCAGAACTGGAGATGCAAGTCCCTGATGTGGGGTTTACAGAGCTTTGTGCTGGCTCTCAGAACTGGAGATGCATGTCCCTGATGTGGGGTTTACAGAGCTTTGTTCTGGCTCTCAGAACTGGAGATGCATATTACTGATGTTGGGTTTACAGAGCTTTGTTCTGACTCTCAGAACTGGAGATGCATATTACTGATGTTGGGTTTACAGAGCTTTGTACTGGTTCTCAGAACTGGAGATGCAAGTCCCTGATGTGGGGTTTACAGAGCTTTGTGCTGGCTCTCAGAACTGGAGATGCATATTACTGATGTTGGGTTTACAGAGCTTTGTTCTGGCTCTCAGAACTGGAGATGCATATTACTGATGTTGGGTTTACAGAGCTTTGTGCTGGTTCTCAGAACTGGAGATGCATGTCCCTGATGTGGGGTTTACAGAGCTTTGTGCTGGCTCTCAGAACTGGAGATGCATGTCCCTGATGTGGTGTTTACAGATCTTTGTGCTGGCTCTCAGAACTGGAGATGCATGTCCCTGATGTGGGGTTTACAGAGCTTTGTTCTGGCTCTCAGAACTGGAGATGCATATTACTGATGTGGGGTTTTACAGAGCTTTGTGCTGGCTTTCAGAACTGAAGATGCATATTACTGATGTTGGGTTTACAGAGCTTTGTGTTGGCTCTCAGAACTGGAGACGCATGTCCCTGATGTGGGGTTTACAGAGCTTTGTGCTGGCTCTCAGAACTGAAGATGCATATCCCTGATGTTAGGTGCATAAGTAAAGGTAGTATAGTATTATCTGGGTCATTTTGTTGCTGAGAGAATATGTGATTTGAGACCTGATTTTATTGCTTTGTGGAAATTCAGATGTTTAACTAGTGTAGCCTTTTCATTGCTCCAGAATTTGTCTAGGCAGCCCTTCTTGAGTCATGGTACCTTTGAGAAGTCACTAGAATGTCAACTGATTTTACAGTTGATATACCTGATCTTGGGTAACTTAAGACATTGGTCATGATGTGGGTTAATAACTTCCGGGGTTTTATAATGATGTGCAACTTTCCTCTCTGGATGTCAGTGGAATTGTGCAGAGGTTTTCCGAGTGTTGATATGGTAATGTAATTCAAGAAGCCTACTGATATGTAGTTTAGGAATAAATAAGTCCTTTTTTATGATGTTGGTTTGTGGCTTAATTAAGTCTTTGTTCGTGATGCCCTTGGATTCGAAGTGTTATTCCATTATTGTAAAGGTCTAGAATACAAGACACATCGAAGTTTGGTGTTTTTAAACTAATGCCGAAAATAGGGTTGGTTAATTTTAAGAGTTATACTTTATTTTTTCAGTTTGTAAGAGTAGATATTGGTGTACGGGAATGGGATAGTGATTGTGGAAGGTACATCATGTAGAACTTTTAAAAAACTGGTTTATGACAATGGAGTATGAAATACAGACAGATTTAGTTTGGGACACTGGTGTTGAACATTTAGATAGTGTTTATGATAACCTGGAATTTTAGTAACACGACTTCAGGCCCCAGGCCTTGCTTGTGATAATCCGGGACTGTCTTTTTTTAGAGCTCGATGATCGAATCAGGATTCATCATCATTAGTATGATGTTGATACATGATGCAGAGTTTCAAGGACAGGAGAGGTTTGCTGGTGTTTGACACGAGTCAAGGATTCAGGAAAAATACTGGTTCAAGGTCGATTAGGATTCGGGAAGATTTTTCCCCATGGCAGATTGTGGTTTAGAGAGGCTCTTGGTTTATGGTAGTTTTGGTTTTAGTCTTTTAGTCTGTGATACTTTCACATTTCACTAAAGTTTCCGGAAGTTTCTTGTGGCACTTTTTCTTTCAGGAAGTTTGTCATTGCGTGTTACTTTCACTCTGAGAAAGTCAATTGCTCTGTGAAACTTAGTCTGGGGAAGTCTTGATTCTCCATGCTACTCTCCTTTCAGAAAGTCTGCTATGTTTTGTATTAAGGAAGTTCCTTGGTTTGTAATACCTTTGGGTTTAAATTGTGCACTACTATTTTGTGACATTCTCTCTAAAGTGATTCTGGTAGTTTATGCCATATCTTTATTTAAAATGTCTGTGTGTTGCTTGTACTTTCATGTAGCCTTTAGTCTGTGGCTGTTTTGCCTTCAGGAAGTCTGTTAACTTTGTTGGTTGTGCCTTCACAGAATCTGTTAACTTTGATGCCATAGCTTTCGAGATGTCTGGATTTGTGGGCTTTTGCCTGAAGAGTCTGTTAACATTTTTGCTTTCAGGAAGTCTGTTAACTTTGTTGCTTGTGCCTTCACAGAATCTGTTAACTTTGATGCTATAGCTTTCAAGATGTCTGGATTTGTGGGCTTTTGCCTGAAGAGTCTGTTAACATTTTTGCTAGTAGGTCTGTTACTTTGGAATTTTTGCTGGTAGTCTGTTAATTATGTTATCTGATCATTCTTGGAAATCTGCTAGTTTGTATTTTTTGATGTAGAAAGTCTGTTAGCCTGGAATTTTGGGGGGACTAGAAACTGTAGTAGTTAGTGATTTGGGGGGTGGGGTGGGCAAGAAAGTCTGTTAGGGAGTTTGTTTTGGCTGTGAAGGCTGTTATAGAATTCTGTCATAGAATTCTGTTATTTTGCTGTTTTCTTTGCCAAGAAGTATATATTCTTGTTTGGGAGAGTTTTTGATTAGAATACCTATTAGTCTCAGAGCTCCTACTAGGCTTCATGCGTCACTTGCTTAAAACGCCTTGATATTTCGTGACTTTATGCTCAGGAAACTTTGCCCCAAAAGTAGGTCATTTCAGAAGAGCTTGTTTTTCTTTTTTTGCCTAGAAAGGTCGTCTATTTGAGAGAGTTTTGCTAAAAATGTGTATCTTTGGAGGAGAGTTAGTTTTGCTTAAAAAGTTTTATTGGGGAGGTTTCTCAGGAGAATGCGCTAAATGGAAGTGATTTTTGTCCATTGTGATAGTTCTTGAAAGTATTTTTTGCCTGGAAAGTGTTATCAATTCCGAGGTTGTTTTCGCCTAGGAAGTGTTATTTAAAGTAAGTTTTTTTTTTAAGAAAGTTCTCTTGATTCAAGGGAGGTTTTTGTTCTGACTGGAAATTATTACTGTAGATAGTGATTTTTTGGCCTTGAAAGAATGTTGGTTTGCAAGTTTTCAACAGAGTATATCAATTTAACTTTTTTTTTCTTGGTCAGGTAGTCTTTTAGCACCTCCCCTTTTGTTATGAGTTTCCATTTTGCTTGTTAGTGTAGGTGAAAGCTTTTCCACAGAAAATGGAATTCATTTGTCTAAAAAATTTGTCAGTACGGGAACCAGAGTTGGTTTAACCCAGGAGGTGGAGACTTTTTGCCAAAAATGTTAGTTTGTTCATTTCACTTGACAGTGCTTGTTCGTCAGTTTTCTGCCCATAAAAGTCTTTCTTTATCTATCTAGAGTGTGCTTTTATATAAGAAGAGTCAATTCGATTGAGATCTTTGTCTACAAGAGTGTCAGTTAGAGAGGGTTTTTTACCCAGAAAGTGCCTTTTTTTTTTAGGACCAGAAGGTATGTCAGCACCGGTTTTTTTTACCGTCCAATAAAACTCTCAAGAATAGAGGTTCAGTATTCTCTTAAAGTATTAGGTTGTAAAGATGAATACTGGGTCAAGAACAAGATAAAAGGTAAAGATTTAGTGTGTCCTAAAAGCCGACAAAAAAATATTAAATTTACTGAAACTTGTAGTTTTGGTATTAGCACTTTAAGGCAGGTCTTGAGGTACAAGGTCAAAATTTAAAAAAAGTTAACTTTCATGAAGTTTTCCTAACCAGCATTCATTCTTTGGTTGCGATTGTTGCAACGATAACCCTGTCGTAGTGGTCCATATGAAAAGGTAATGTCCATTACTCTGTAGCCCTGTAATGATGATCAATGCAAAGTTGCAGGTTTTGGTACCTTGTTCTAGTATGCATAAGAGTCATTTTAATATAATTCATGTGCCATGAATTATATTTTCGTTTTTAGCCGATTTATAGTCACGTGGCTCAATTCTGATAAGCAAGGCTTAAAGGAATTTTTATTGTCAATAATTTGATGAGCTACATGAAACGATTTTTCTTAATCTTCAGTCCTGTTCCAATGATCAGTACAAAACTGTTTTTCAAAGTCTTGTTAAAACTGGAAACAGAAATATGTGAGAAGACAAATGAACTTCAAAACACCTAAAGGAATGTTCCAATCTGCAGCTAGACATTTTTCCATAATTACCCGCTAATGAGGTGAACTTTTACTCCCATATTACTTGTTAATGAAGCAGATTATCCATTAATTACAAGACAATGGATGATTATTCTGCCCTAATTAGATAATGATCTCTTAAAGAGGACAATTTCTTGCCCAAATTACATGTTAATGAAAGGTTTCTTTTATCAAACTGCCTGTTAATGAGCCTAATTTTTACCCCTGATTACCTACGTAATTTCCTGTTAAAGAAGCTGATTTCATACCCAAATTACATGTTATAGTGAGGTTTCTTCTACCAGATTACCTGTTAATGAGCCTAAATGTTGTCCTTGATTACATAATTAGCCTACTAGTGAGTTAGGTCTAATCCTATCCTAATTACCTGGCAATGGAGTGGATTTTTGTAAGATGTATCACACAGAACCTAACCTGGCCTGGTGGTCCACGTGTACAGTGAAGGCTGACGTTAGTCCGACCTGCTGTCCTGCTGGGGGAGGTAGAACTCAGGGCAGGAGGACATTAGCTTTGCACGTCTCCGACCATTTACCCGACTCAATCACTTACATTGAATGGTGTCATTAAGCCTATGGGACGAATTTGTGGCTTTTTGGGGAAGGGGGGAGTGCCTTAAGGCGCGCTTGTTCCACCTGAAGGGGTTTGGGTCACTTGTCTGCTTTTGGGGGGGGGCGGTGTGTGTCTTGGTGTAATTAATTGCTTTTGTTGTGACAACGAGACTGGAGGATGACTTGTAATTTGAAGTAGAATAAAGTTGGTTAGATTTTCTTTGGTTTATTTGTACCAAATTATGAAATTTAGATCTGAATAATTAAGTATTTTGGTGCGTGTTAGGTTAACAGGCTAAGCCTTAAAAAATAGTTTAAATAACTTTAGACTGCGAAATTTTTATTTAAAAAAGTAAAGTAAGCACATTAAGATACAAGAATGAAGCAAACATGTGATTCTGAATGTAGATTGCAACTGATCAGCAAAAAATGCTGTCTAAATACAATACATGAGCGAAATTATTTAATATGTACGTTTCTCTAGTAAATAAATATCCCTCTAATCGTGGAACTTGGCATCTTTCAAGCTATAATTAAACACATTGCATCATCAAATTCACATGGAAAAAAAGTCATGCAACGATGTTTGAAGGAACGAAATCTAATGATAAAATTAAGTGAAAATGAATTATTTCAGTATTAAAAATTTCATCTAAATGGAACTAAATTGAAAAATAACCAATGAATCTGAAGTCGTGCATACAGAGCATTTCTACATTGGATGGGGTGTCACAAGAGCCTATTTTTCGAGATATTTCAGCACTTTCCCTTCAAATCTTGTTGACAAAATGGCAATATTTGTGTCAAATTTAAGCCTCATGTTTAAGATCATGATTAGACCAATTTTTCCGCCATTACTGAAATTTTGATATCAAATTTGACGTCAGAATACTGGAGGAAGATGTCAGAGAACAGTCTGTGTATGAGACCTTTAAAAATACTAAGTTATTTTAGTTAAACCAGTACTAAAGAAAATTAAGTCAGATTTATATATAAATATACCTGATAATGAGGATGACACAGTCGTATCAATTAATAGTTACAAGTAAAATTATCCTGCACAGCTCTCAAAGTCAAGAATTCTGTCAGGTACAGAGTCAACGTCAGATGGCTAAGACGTTCGAGATATATTTAACTCCGTCACCGTCTTTTGCTTAATTGTTCCCGTTTTCTACGAGGGTTGTCTAAGACTCATTTTCTAGTTAAGAAGACGTTAGAAGAACTCTTTCGGTTTCGGAATCTCAATGAAAACGGAAAGCAGAATGCCAGAGTGCAGGTTTACACCCAGTAGATTTCTTCCAAGTTATCCACAGAGGAACTGGAATTGGGAATATTTTGGCCATTATGCTAGACGAAATTCTGGATGTAAAAGTCTACGGGTTGAACACTCCACGTTTCATTAGACCCTACACGCCAAGCAAGCATTTGCCTAGGTACGAAAGTAGGTCCTTCCGAGCAAACGTAAGCTAAGGCTTCTCTCGTTGGTAAGGTGACCACGCCCATCTTGGGAGACTCTGTCCTTAACGTTTTCTTTGAATTTAAAAGGGTCTATGTAACACAGAAAACTGAAAGATATTTGGGAAAGTACAGGAGAAGTATTTAGAAGGCTTTTTCCCATCTTGGCCAATCAGCTGTCAGCTTAGAAAATTCACGCCCTTTGGGTCGACTTAAAAGTTGGTACCAGACTGGCTGTATACCTCCTGCTGGGGGCATTCCCCCTTCGGTGCATTGCAATGCTGGCTCTAAGGTGAAAAAAAAAAAATTATAGATTTTTATCATCTTTCTCAAGAGTAACCTCCCCTACCTTTGAAATTTTGTCTTGGAGTTCAATAAAAGACTGTCCGGTTATCTAATGGATTTTATTTCCTCTATATTCTACATAGTTTTTCTACATTACGTCATCAACTATGACATTACAAACCTCGCTTACTATGCATGGCTTTTGTGAATGGAATAATGACGTCACAACCTTGACATTGAAAATGGGATGACGTCACAACCTTGATTCCTATACATGAATTTTGTGAATGGAATGTCACAATCAATGACGTCACAACCATGATTACTATACATTTTGTGAATGGAATAATGAAATTACAAAATATGACATCACAACCTTGATTACTCATTTGGCGAATGAAACCATGACGTCACGACCTATGACATCAAATATATTCATTCGTGCCATTCTACAGGGGCAGTTCTCTGATGACGTCACGTAGTACTTCTACGCTCGCTTTCTCTCTAATCATTCTGATGGACTGTTTTTTATCGACAATCTTAAGTTTTGTGGGATAGTCCTTACCAATTTTTTTACCTATATTCGTTAAGTCTATTTTCTACTTAGGCCTAGTCTATAGCCTGAACCAGGTAATAATCAAATCTTTGATTTTAGCCTCAATAGTAACATTTTTTAGCTTTTCTAAGCAATGTTTCATTTCAATTTTTAACAATC